>MDKI01039979.1:0-26751 GCA_005239505.1 Nicotiana paniculata | reverse complement strand
GTGGAGACAACCTCTTGCAGAAATGTAGGGTAAGCATGCCGGCTGCGTACAATAGATTCTTGTGGTCCGGCCCTTCTCCGGACCCTGCGCATAGCGGGAGCTTAGTGCACCGGTGCACCGGGCTTGCCGTATTGACATAAAATCGAACTGGAGGCCAGCAGATTACAAGGACATAATTTTCTCCCAAAAAAAAATTAAGTAATCAAAGGATGCTCTTCTCTGATGCTTGCAAAGAAGAAGCTCCTCTAACTTCCATATAATATTGCAATATAGGACTGGTTCACAATGTTGAGTTCATAACATCATATTACCATTCATTATAAAGAGCAAGTTCAAGGATGTTCTGCAGTTCAGGTAAACTACCAACCCCCACCGCCCCCCCAACAGTGGGAAAGGACAAACTCATAGCATGAAAGAAAAAGAAAAGAACAACGGAATGGCTAGGCCGCTAGGGTATCTTCGTTTTAGCATTATTCCATTCTTGAGCATCGTTTCTTCCAATATCACCAAGAAGTCTAATAGAATTGCTTATAAAGGGAAAAAATGTCCAGTAAAAACATGTGGGTTTAAGTACTCCCTAAATTGCTTTAAACGAATCTTTCACTCTCTTGGTGGTTTCCTGATCACATAAATTTGGGCAATTCCAACTCCTCAAGGGGCAACTCCTCCTCAGGAAGACCTAAGAAACAGGCCACATGGCGATACGACAATTCAGAACAAATTTATGCCGAAAACTGTGGGACACACCTTAATTGACCCGACATAAATGTCTTCAAAAGCATAGCTACTGTGTCCGGCATAAATAGCAGATTCAAGAAATATGACAAAGGGAATTTAATTGGTCGTCATAGAGCTTCAAAACAAGCACAAAAACAAGGATTTCAAATATCCAGTATAAATTTAATTTAAATCACCTTGCCTAGGCCGCCTAGAGGACTTTTTGAACTTTGCTTCTACTATTTGCAGACATCAACGGACCTATCTATCTAATTCTACCAACCAAGACTCCCATTACAACTAAAGTCATTCATAATCTAGACCGTTGTAAAAGCCACTCTTTGTCCTATAATGCAACTAACTTCACCAAATTATATCATTTCTCTTGTTGAATTAAATCCTGAGCCGAGGGTCTATTGGAAACAACCTCTCTATCCTCACAAGGTACGGGTAAGGTCTGCGTACACACTACCTACCCTCCCCAGTGTTGGATATACTGGGTATGTTATTGTTGTTGTTGTTCCTGTTGAATTAAATCAAGAATCTATTTTATAACCAAAACCTTATTCTCCAATCAAAATGATCAAAATTTCTTAGAAGGTTCTTCTATGAAGACATACATATCTGTTTTCAGGAGAGCTTTCATTTGCCCTTGTTTACAGCGAGTTTGTCGTGCATGAGCTGTCATACGTGTTTTATCATTTATGACGAATATCCTCAAAGTCTAACATGTTTCATGCACTACTCGTCACAATCCCACATGAATCCCCAAGTAAGAAAAAGAAAAAGACAAGAAATAAAGAATCAACTTCCCCCTGAACGAGAGACTGTGTCTTTTCCCTACTTTGCAAAAGGTCGTTTGACGACAAACACAGAATCAGGAAGAAATCAGGAAAAGCTTGCAAACCATATAACATATACATTGCTAAGTACAACTAGATACAGCACATTTGAGAAGCCATTGATCTAGCATAAATACCTCCAGTTGAATCGGCCTTCAATAACTCATCGTCAACTCTTTTCACGTTCGTACTCAAACTTTTGACACCCTCCGGACGCTCTTCCAACCCAGGGCTAATCCCACTATCAGAAAACTCAGTAACCGCATCAGAGAAAGTTTCATCTTCTGATCTATATGATTTGTCACTAATACCACTAATCTCTTTAACAATTGTCTTTACAACGATAGGACCTAAAACCAAAAAAGCAAGATCAACATAAAACACAAGAATTCAGCTGAAAAGAAACTCTAAACTACATTCGTGCAGAAGGCTCGAGATTTACTCACTTGGAATTTGCTGATCCCCGTCTGAGTGGTGCTCATCGTCAGAAACAGCTGAATGGGTAGAATTATCTGCTGTTTCAGATTCACTAAGCTTATATCCTTCAATTTTTCCACAGACTTTCTTGTGTGATCTTCTGTGTCTAGCACTAGGATGTGGATTTGGAAAAGGCCACCCGCATTTATGACACAAATGCGGCGCGTGATTCTCATGCCCTGAATTTAAGAAACCTCAGTTTCACAAAAAATTATACATGAAAATACAAAAATTAATAGAGACAACAACAACAACGACCTAGTAAAATCCCACAAGTGGAGTCTGGGGATGATAGTGTGTATGCACCCCGAAAGAGTAGAGAGGATATTTCCGATAGACTCTCGCCTCAACACAAAGATGAACAGAGCAAAAACAAGAAATAATGCTACAAATAGTTACACCCTGAAGAGTATGAACTACACATGTCTGATTATATCTGTGTACGTGCTTTTAAGATTAAATAAAACCCCATTTCACAACTCCCAACACACACAAAAAAACATAAATTAATCATTAAAAATTATAAAGATTCATAGAGCAATAACAGGAAATGATGCTTAACAAGTAAAATTAAATCAATCACTAACCAAAATTTCACACATTATTAGATACACATATCTTAAAAAATCAAAAGAAAACCCCATTTCCCAACACCCAATAAACTAAAAAAAAAAAAAAAACATAAACAAAAACAAAATTCACAGAACAATTAAGCATAAATGAAACTAAACATATTTTACCACACTCATACTCATGTTCACCAAAAGTCAAGATTTTGACCCGTACATGACTTGATACTACAGAAAGGCAATTAGCACAAAAAACAAAAATTACCCAACAAAGTATGAGAAATGTAGATTCTTTAGCAAAACCCTTAAAGACCCTAATCAAGAAACTATATACAAAGAAAAATAAAAACTTTAAATTTAAAATAAGAAAAAAAAAACAAGATTTCAGTAACCCAAATGAGAAAAAGAAGATATAAACCTGATGGGGTAGTAAATTTGTGGTCTTGGCTCTCCATAAAGCAAGAAAATGAGTGAAAAAAACAGCAAGAGAAGTGAAACCTGGAGATGAACAAGTCTGTAGTACGGACAAAAAAGGAAAAGGTTTTGTTAACTAAAAGGAGCAGAAATGTGAAAGAGAGACTTTATTAGTCTTTAGGTGTTATTAAAGTTGGAAAAGTATATGATATTGACAAAGAGGTAGGTGTCTTTTGGGGGGTGGGGTGTTTGGTTGGGGGTGGGGGGGTTGATGATGAGAATGGATAATATGCACCATGTGAGTGTGTGTGTGTGTGTAAAACTAGAATCCTATGCTATGGAATTTGGGATGCGATTGAATGAGTCAAGTGTGCTTGGAGTTGTTGTACATTAATGAATTACATGCTTTTTAATAGACGAAAAAAGGTAGCTCGGTGTACAAGTCATTCGGTATTCACGCACGGTCCGAGGAGGGCTGCACCCAAAGAATATGATGTAGATAATCTACCGTAATACAAGTATTAGTGTTTGCTTCCACGACTCGAACTCGTGACTTTTAAATAATACGAATACAATTTTATCATTACTCCAAGGCTGTCATTCATGTCTTTAATAAACGAATGGCATAAAATTTATTTTAATAATACATATTAAAACACCATCAAAAGCTTACAGTCTTGTGACATCAGTAAAATTATTCAATATTTATGAGTTAAATTTGCAGTGTTTCTGGTCTTCCTATCAAAGTTTATAATATTATAAATTAATTATTATTTTCTCTGACCCAATTTATTTGATGCAATTCGAATTTCATGAGTTAACCTATTTTAACCATAATTTATTTTATCTTCAAAATATTCTGAATTATTAATTATTGTGACTTATAGTACTTTTAATGTGATTTCTAAATATATAATTTTTTCTTTCAAACTAAAAATCCTATATCAATTCGCGATTAAAATTGAGAAGTTTGACTCTCGAATATCTGAAATCATCAAACAAATTAGAACAGAGGAGTAGCATATAATATGTGTGAGTTCAATTCTTATTTTTTCTTTTCCTTCCCCTATATAATATTTAAAAACTTTATTAAAATGTCGGAAAAGAGTGTTATACGAATGGCTTGAATTATTTCTAGCAGTAACATTTTTGGTTGAAGTGAAGAGGAATTAGGGAAGTAAAATTACGAATTATTTTACATTAACTATTTTCCATTGTTTTGTTAGGTGAAAGAGAGAAAATGAAAGGAAGAGGAAGTTAAACAAGAATTATTTTCTTTTGTAAAAGTAAAAGGATTTACAAATTCTTTTGTTTCCTTATGTGATATGGAAGATATTTAAAGTAGAGGGATTTATAGATTGCTTGGATTGTTTTGGTAAGAAATAAAGGTAAAAAAATTATTTCTTTTGTTTGAGTTTGGTAAGGAAATTAAAAATAGATGAGTTAGATCATATAACCTTTGTTGAATACAAACACCTTTGTAGTCAATCAAACTCGTCATATTCATATTCAGTGGCGAAGTCAGAAATTTCCTCAAGAGTATTTAAATTTGAAAAAAATAAAAAAGAAATTTTCGACAAAGATTGTTCAATATATATATATATATATATATATATATATATAATGTACCTCTAAAACATGATATTTTACATATATACGCAATATAATTTTCCGACAAGAGTGATCAGTTGACCACCCTTACCAATTTGTAGCTTCACCACTGTTCATATCTATATTTTATTGAAAACTTAATTCGTCTTTTTAATATCTTATGAGTTTATCTTAGATTTAAATAGACTTAATTTTTCTTTTCAAGATACTTTCTCCATCTACATTATGATCGTTAGCACTTTTAATATTAGTACAATCTAATAAATTAATTTATATATTTTTGTAATACATCAATTCATTTTACACTTGATTGTGATATTTATTTCTGAAAGTTGGTGCTGCTTGCATGTTAACATTTTGGTTTAGATCGAATAAATCATTACAATGCATGATTTGACTTGAACAATTAATGATTTTTAAAATACGTGTATGAAATATGTGCCAGCTGAGTCAAATTGTAACAATTTTCCGACTAATCATATAAAAAATGGATTTCTCTTATTTTCAATAATATGATTTTCAGGAAAAAGTTTAAAATGGTAAAATGTCAAATTAATTGGTCACAGACACAGTAACAAAAAGACGTAAAAATTGCATGGAGTACCTTATTTGGTCGCACCCATTTAATCTATACCCGTCTTTTTAAAAACTTTTAACTTGTACCCACTTTTTAAATAACTTCAGCTCTCTTCCCCTCGCTGAACTGAAGTTCACCAGTTAAGCTGAAGTTCGCCAGTTATAAAGACAAAACTTCAGCATACGGGGCTGAAGTTCCCCAGTTACAAAGACAAAGTTTTTCAGTTACAAACTTCAGCTTTAGAGCTGAAGTTCCCAAGTTATAAAGACAATTACAAAGGACAAAACTTCAGCTCTAGAGCTGAAGTTTTGTCTTTGTAAACTAGGGAACTTCAGCCCATTATGCTGAAGTCTTGTCTTTATAACTGGCTTCAGCTCTAGAGCTGAAGTTCCCCAGTGTAACTGGTGGGAACTTCAGCCCCGTATGCTGAAGTTTTTGTTTTTATAACTGGAGAACTTCAGCCTCGTATGCTGAAGTTCTCTAGTTACA
Organism: Nicotiana paniculata; assembly: GCA_005239505.1. Classification (NCBI taxonomy): domain Eukaryota; kingdom Viridiplantae; phylum Streptophyta; class Magnoliopsida; order Solanales; family Solanaceae; genus Nicotiana; species Nicotiana paniculata. The sequence continues at coordinate 21,055 of MDKI01039979.1, read as the reverse complement.
AGACAACAACTTCAGCTTTAGATCTTAAGTGCGCAAGCCGTTTACTAGAAAGCTGAAGTTTTGCGTGATTGTCTTTGTTACTTCAGCCCCGCATGCTGAAGTTATGCGCAAAAGCGGGTACGGATGTAATTTTTTGCAAAGCAGGTATAAGTTAAAACGTGGCACAAAAAGCGGGTACGGATGCAAAAGTCCCCAAAAAGACCAGCACTAGTATTTAAGCAAGCTTGAGCATAAGGTGTACATGGGTCGGGTTAGTTCGAATTTTTTAATTATCAGATCAAACCAACAAAAGTCGGGGTTTCCAATCTAGGATTTTTTCGGGGTTTTTTTGCATAAAGTTTCCATAGCACAAAACGTAAAATTTGTGTTCCAAATAGTTCTTTGATCCTAGTAAGACAGAAATATATAAAGTGTTCAATAAAATAATATAAATATGAGATGAGTCATGGCATTGTATTAAAATATTCAACAATAAAGATAATAAAATCGCATAAAATAAATATTATTAATAAGACTTAATGAAAACAACCATAATTTAAAATTATGACTAATAAGTATACTACTTATTTACATGACTAACCACTAAAAGAAAAATAAGTTATACATTTAATCTAAACCATAGAAAACTAAAAAAAAAAATATATATCCAACACCATTTTCATTTATAGTACAATTGGATTGAACGTCTTTTATTAGTATTGATTTGATTTTGGTTTAGGATTTATTTGAGTTACTAACATTTATGGCCTATAAAACTTCTCGGAAGATCCAAAAATTATAAGTCCAAGCTTGAAATAATACGTTAAAAGATAAAACTATGAAAAAGCTTAAGAAATATTTATAAACGACACTACCATAAATATTTTTATGTATTAAATATTTAAAACTTCTACACATATAACGTTGGGTTGGTTTAGTTTCGGTTTGATTTTTTTAGTTAAAACCAAATCAAATATGGTCGGATTTTTCTTTTTTCCAACACCAAACCAAATCATAGTCGGGTTTTTTTCTCGGTTTGACTCGAATTATCGGGTTGGTGCGGTTTGTCGGTTTCACTTGTACACGTTGAGCATAGTTCATATATATGAGCTTATTCCTTTAACGAGAGGGTCAAGTCCTAAAAATTGAGTCGTTTCTTGATAGGTAGCGTTTTTATCTTTTAAAGCGAGATTTTTCAATACAAATTCAGATTAACTGAATCTCAAATCAAGTATCAGATACCGGGTGAGAATCTAAAAATATATATGAGCTTAATCGAGGGGATCCAACCGTCTAATTTCACGTATTTTTTTTAGTTATATAAAGATACAACCACATATGCATCAAGATTACTGTCATTTTCCTCTTTATTATTTTTGTTCTTTTATTTATTTATTATTTTGAGCCTCCATTTTGGGAAGCATAAACAAGCGGACAAATAAGCAGATTCGGCGTGTCCCGGTTGGAAAATTAAAATGCATTGTTATTATCCAACAGAAAGTGTTGTCACATGCCTGTGACTATTATATTAATCACAATCTAATTATGTGGTTAAGCATCTTAACCTAAGTCAACATACTCGGGTGTCAATACGGATACCTGACGCTAAGGGTATATATGGACGGAGTTGGTTCAGTTTTTATTAAGACCAAACCAAACCAACTATATTGGTTTGGATTGGTTCGATTTTATCAGGATTTTCGATTTTTTTTTTATTACATGAATATTATTCCAATCTAGATCACTCTTACTGTTGTAATTAGCCCATTATTAGTTAAGTTAAAGTTTTAGAAGAGATAAGGAATATAGAGAATTAGTCTAATTTTGGCTATTAAATGTTTTATAGTGTGCAAAATTTTTAAAATGTGAATAATATGAACAGGAGGGAACATAAAAATTGTTTTCTTTTTGCAAACCCAAGAAGAAGAAAAAAGTTTTCCAAGTTACAAACTATTTTGGAGAATTTCTTCTTTGACTTTTAGTTAAAAACAATTCTTGTAAAAAGAAAGTGAAATGTTTTGAGAATTTCGAAATTATCCGAACCCAAGAAGAAGAAATTAGTTTTCCAAGTTACAAACTATATTGGAGAAGTTTTTCCTTTGACGTTTAGTTAAAAAACATTTTTTGCAAAAAGAAATGAAATGTTTTTGCAAAACATATTTTCAGAATTTCGAACCAAATACCAGTTTTCATAGATAAATATATGGACGAAGGTTTATGATCGGACGAATAAGATTACTTGACCCTTAATTAGAGGTTTTGAATTTACACCTTGATAATGAAAAACAAAATCCTAAGAGGGAGCGTTTTTCCCTAAAATAAAACTTACAAGACGCGAATCAAAATTAGTCGAGATCCTAAAGTATATAAAAAACTAAGTAGAAAATAAAACAATAAATAAAAATAAAAATAAATAAAAAAGACTAATATAAGGGTCCAGAAGGTGTCGATATAAAGTCACTGAGGGTGGATTTTATATTTTGGACTATTATTTAATTTGAAGCATTTAGTCAACCATTGTCGATAGAATCTAAGTGACAAGAGATGTTAATAACTGAATATTCAAACTACTAATACTGATTAAAATAATATACGTCATAATTATTAAATATGGTAAAAGAATTTGACAAACAATTTAAAAAGGTTTTTGGAGAGAATTTTTATTGATTATTCTTGTGCAAATGACTCCATGCATGTTACAAGCATCTTATTTTTGTAACATAAATGGAGACAAATTAATAATATGCTTTCAACAAACTCGTGCTTTTGTCGGAGTCAGATCTAGCTTTTTTTTATTTATTTTTTATATAGGAGTATTATTCATTTTCATAGTTGAAACTTTTTTTTTTTAACGATAACGGTGTTTTAGAAACGATTAAGTTGTTTCAGTGTAAAGTTAGAAAGACGATAAAGTTGTCTCCGCACGACCTATAGGTAACGGGTTCGAGTCGTGAAATCAGCAATTGGCGTTTGCATTAGGGCATGTTGCCTACATTGTTTTTTTAGGATGTGGCCGTTCCTCGGACTCTACAAGAATGCAGGATATATTTCATGCACCGGGTCGTCTTTTTGGTGGTCGAGCGAATTTGTGTGCGTCTTGATTATTTTCCCGAGTATTTGGTATCTCCCAGTAGCACAGGTACCACCATACCAAGTGATTCTGTCCAACAAAGCTTAGACTTACGGGAAATAATCACCAAGTATTTTTTTGCCCCAGCTTGAATTTAAACACGAGACATCATGATTTTCTTCTCGTTTTATTATCACTAGACGATACTCAAATAATTAATATTTTGATAATTATTTTGAAACAAAATTTATATGCTCGCAATTTAACCACAAGATTAGACTAATAGGTTGACTGAGTTGGCTATACAATCACAAATGTATTGACAGAACCTACTCTTCTTCTTCTTTTCTGAAAAAATATAGGCTTATGTGTTTTGGATAAGTGAGTGAAATTAATTAGTACTATTTTTTTCATGAAATTTGTTTCAATGAATATTGGTACTATTTATGTTGGTTTTTAACATTCAATATTAATTGTGCAGTACAAAAGGTCTAAATAATTTCGATGTAAATTTATACCATGAGTTTTTAAAAAATTTAAAAAAAAAAAAACAAAAAAAAAAACGGGTTTGAAACAAAGAGCAATTTGCATCTTCTTTAAAATGTGGGATTCCAAATGCAGTTGGGTAAACATTTACCCCACCCAGGGTTTAATTAAGCCTTAACTATTAAAAATTAAATTGACGTATATTTTTATCATGGTTAAGTGATAAATATGTATATTAAAGATACTAAATTTATATTAATTTATAATTAATTTAGTATAGACATCAAATGTGAATAAATATTTACCTCACAAATATACATATTGATTAACAAAATGAATGTCGGAGCCCTTATATAGGCAGCAATTAATTTTAAAATTTCTTAGACTTTTATTGAAACTGAAAACAATTATCTCTCACCAAATATGAGGAAAATCAAAGCCATCATAAATAATACTACTCCAATTATTGTGATAGATGTTGCATTAGATAACTACATGAATCTTTGCGTAAATTGCCGGTCATATTCATTGTTCTCTTTTCTAACCATAAATGTAGATTATATATTGAATATACATGATTATTCATAAATTATGCATATATTATACTTTAACAACAACAACAAACCCAGTTAGATCCCAACATGTGGGGTTTGGGAGGGTGGGTAGTCTGTACGCAGACCTTACCCTACCTAATGCAGGTAGAGAGGTTGTTTCCAATAGACCCCGACTCAGGAAGCGCAAGAAGAAGAAGAGGAAAGCAAGGAAGGAAGAAAGATGGAAGAGAAAAGAAAAAGGGAGAGATAAAGGATAAGTAGTACCAAATAATATCAACGGGAAATATAATACTCGAGACGAACAAAACCACATAACGTAATAAAAATCTAAGAATATGAAAGGACATGCATGCTACTAAGACTATCGGTGAACAATTATAAACTACGTACTAACCTTCTACCTTAATCCTCGACCTCCACACCCTCTTATCAAGGGTCATGTCCTCAGTGAATTGAAGCAACGTCATGTCCTGCCTAATCACCTCTCCCCAGTACTTCTTAGGCCTACCTCAACCTCTTCTCAAACTCTCCATAGTCAACCTCTCACACCTCTTAACAGGAACATCAGTGCTTCTTCTCTTAACATGTCTGAACCATCAAGCACATATTATACTTTCATCGGCTATGTGGGTTAATTCTTTAAAAGAAATAGGTAATGAATATGGACCCACAAAAATCCAAGGCCCATAATAATTAAAGCCCAAAATTGGGCCCACTAAAAGACCTTTGTCCTCTAGTTTCACGTGCTTTTCAGACGACAACTTTTTCCCACATAATTTTCCCTTTTTTCTCTCCGATCCAAAATCCTTTACAGATAAAGCTTAATTTGGATAGCATTAGACAAAATACCAACCTAGTAATAACAACTATTTGGCAACTGCACATATTATAAAACTAATTTTGTAATCAACTATTTGGTAGGTCTATATGTGATAACACATGCGTTTATTAGGGAAAATGACACTATATAGTCGTTCTCAAAATAATAATCGCAATATATAAATTTTTTGTATATATATATACATTTGTGTTACATAAAAGAATGATAAAAATTTGTATATTTTTTCGGCTATCAAATATAAATACTTTCTAGCGGAGGCTAATAGTGAAAAAAATTTCCATTTATTATGATATTATCGAATGTGGGTTGATACCTTACTATCTCAATAAGTAGTTACAAAATTTGATTCGGAATTTGGACCTTATGCGTCAGGACTTTGTGTTTACAGCTGAAAGGTAAGAAAGAATATGAAAAAGGAGAAAGTAAACAAAAAACAAAGGGAAAAGTCAAAAGGTTTTTTATTTTATTTTATATATACAAAATTTATGTGATGCGGATTCTGATATCAAGCGACTGAGAGTAACACAATTTTAAAGGAGTTTAAAACATTTGTTTTGATCAAGTTCAAATGTCTAGATGAAATCTCATAGACTAGAGGGGCTAAAATATAAAAATCGAACAAGTAAAGGTGTCAATTGGTAAATAGACGAAGTCATATGTTTCTCTTGTGACGTTCATCAATTGCAGCCAAAGCATTTTGAAGTGTTACCTAAAGACGACCCACCTTGAAAAGTTAGAACATTAATATACATATATAGCTATTAATTAGACTATCAAATACAAGTTATAATCGAGTATTAATGACAATTAGTTATCAATGATATGGACTATATCGATAGTTTTGTTCGGTTTACATGCTTGGGAGCAGCTCAAACAAAAAAACGTCTAATCTGGTCTGAATTCAGACACGACTTACCCATCTATTGTTACGTCTGGAAATGATGTCGGGCGAGGGCGACGCTACGCCCCTAAATGAATCACATGGTCCTTTGTCCTTCTTATGATTCCGACGTCCATCATAGATTTCATGAGACCCGTCCACTATTATTGCGAAAAGAACCCAGCCCTTTCCTCGGTAACTAGGAAATTAAGCAACTTTTACTTAATACTATACTACTCTGACTTTGTCCAAAAAAAGTGGAATACAAATATCCATAATGCCATCATTTTATGGCCGATAGTTGTACAGTAAATGACGCCTTCCTCTTCAGCTCGCGTAAAAAGCAGAAGAATCTCATATCTCAAACTTGGAGGAGCATCTAACACAGCTCATCTTGTATTTCCTTTCATTAGCTTGAGATCCCAACCAGTGTGGTTAAAGCAATAACTTCATCGTTTAAAGCGATGCAAAGCGAAGGTCTTCGATTGTGATGACCCAAAAAGTCATCTTGTGTAATTTAGCATAACTGTGTCTCGAGGCCCCGAAAGCCTTCGTTAATCTCACCTCGATATGTGTGTGTAGCCCGGGCGTGTAGCCGGTAAGCTTTTATGTGAAAACTTGATGACACGTTGATTTCATAATGATTAATTGATTAAAGTTGACTTTGGTCAACATTTTTAGTAAACGGACCCGAACCGGTGATTTGACGGTCCCAGAGGGTCCGTAGAAAAATATGGGACTTGGACGTATGCCCGGAATCGAATTCCGAGGTCCCAAGCCCGAGAAATGAATTTTTAAAGAAAATTATTTTCTGAAAATAATGAAGACTTTTGAAAATGATAATTAATGTGAAAACCGTGTTGCCGGGCCCGTATTATGGTTCTGGAGCCCGCAACAGGTTGAATATATGTTATTTGAGTTATCTGTGAAATTTGGTGTAAAACGGACTTGAAATGTTGAGTTTCAGATCAAATCGGAATAATTAAGCCTTATGAAGTTTTGAGAAAATTCTAGGAGATTTGAGGTTTAATTCCTTATTTTTGAGGATATTTTGGTGATTTAAATGCTTGAATAAGTCTGTAGGATGATTTGGGAGTCGTGTGTGTTTTTGGTTTGGAGACCCGAGGGCTCGGGTGAGTTTCGGGTAGTTAACGAGGTGTGTAAAGTAGAAAAATCTAGTGTTTTTAATGTTCTGCTGGTGTCTGGTGTAACACCCTTCGCGAATGTCACACCCCTTTTCTAACCCCCAAAAGATATGTGTGTTATGGGATTGTGGGTTAAAGAGTTTTTTCAATTAAAGTGACAATTTTGAAATAGGGATTATTTTATTGCTCAGAGTCGCCACTTGGAATTGATTTTTAGGTGTTCCAAGTCACCTTTTATTTGAATCCCTAATCAAAGAAAGATTTGACTCTCTTTTTATTGGTCCGCAAACAAAGTCCAGGTAAGGAATTATGTTAACCGGGGAGAAGGTGTAAGGAAATCCCCGAGTCCCGCGGTTCTAGCGCGGTCACTTTATTGACTTAAACTTGGCCTGAATTAATTTTGGACAAAGTGTGTTTTATTAGATTTCTATGTTTTACCTATCCGCTTTTAATTATTAAAATTATTAAAGAAAATTTTGAATAAAATTGTCCTAACCGCACCACGCAAGCGAGTGTGCGACCGAGATGAATTTTATTAATTTTTTGCCATAACCGCGCTACGCAAGTGAATCTGCAGTCATGACGGGGACTATTAGTACATCATTGCTTTTGGAGAAAATTACAACATTCGAAGAATTTAATTTTAAAAATTCTTAAAAGGTCAACTATCGTGCCACGCAAGCGAATCCGCGAATTTAGCAAAGAGATCATTAAATTAAACGTTAACTAAAAACTAACGAATATGGTATGACATTGTTAAATTAATTTATTGGATGTTAAACATCACGTTACGCAAGCGATTCCTTGAAATTAAAGCGCGCCTAATAATTGCCTAGCATTTATAAAAAGAAAGTTTGGGTCATTTTTTGCTTATTGGCTTTTCAAGGCATTAAGCCACCTTATATGCTTATGGATTTGGTTCACAATAAAATTGGCCTAGCAGAATTACCTATATATATATATATATATATATATGGAATTTTTACATTCCTATACCACATAGGAAACCTTATTACCCTCAATGTTTAAGGTTTGACTTAATTACACTTAGTATACCAAATTATCAATTATATACCATACTTAATTAAGGGTCTAATTAATTGGACGTTTTTTACTCCTTAATTAAAGGTGTCCATATATCCCACATTTCTCTCTCCCCATAATTCGTAACCAGTCTCGTTTTCCCCTCCCCTTTCTTCCTCTTCTACATTCCTTCTTCTTCTCATCGTCTCTCTCTTTCTTCAAAAATTTGTTGGCTTTTCTTTTACAGGGAAGATAATGGTTAACTTTTCAAGAGTTTTTGGTAATGATGGCAAGCAACTGCCTGGAAGAAAAGAAAGATAAAGATTGGCGCTAAGGCTTGATAAGTAACATCATGTTGCATTTCTTTCTAAAACCAACTTCAGATATGGACTATGCCAACTTCAGATAAAAACGTATGTGAAGTATTGGGACTAATATGCCAAACTTCAAAATTACTAAGCTTGCTTGCTTCATAATTCTATGAGGTTAGCCTAAATATGTAGAATTTCATAGATTGGATTTCAATCGCGTGTTTGAAGTTATTCCCAAAGTTGGTATACAATCTATGTGTAATGAATACATAGATTGTAGTTTAATTGTAGTAGAAACGATATTGAGATCTGTTTGACTTTGTAGTTTAGTTGGAGTTTTTTTGTAGAATTTTTGTAGATGAAGAGAAAATTTTGTAGTCAACAGTGAAGATTGGTCAATCAGTGAAAGCGAGGTTACAGGCAGGCTAGCAAGGAGGAAGGGTGCTCCTGCATTGAATGAGAAAACAAGAGTCCAGAGAAAGAAGAAATAGTGTCATGTTTATGTAGTTTAGTTGTTGCTAGTTGGTAGTTGAAGGAGAATACACAATTTTCTGAACAAATATTTTATGTTTTTATTGCAGCAGACCTTTTTGTTTTGTTAATTTCTATTCAGTTTTAGTAGTTCACTTGAATATAAATTGGTTGTTTTATCTTCATTTGTTCAATCTTTACAACACTGTATCTTAGTTATATTAAACGTAGTTATTATGATGTTAGAATACAATTTGTCTACAAAAAAACTACACATTATCTACATTTTGGACACACTCAATGTCGTGATTGAAAATAATTTTGTAGTTGAATATGTTCATAATTTGTATGAAATACCTCCAAGTTGTAAGTAATTTCTGTATATAATTTTCAGTTCAAGTTAAATTACACAACAAAATATCTACAAGTTATCTACAAATTATCTACAATCTACAATTTAACTACAATTTCTCTACATTTTATCTACAATCTGGAAATACTGTATATTACAGTTAATTTTTGCGCATAACTTCAGCATGCGGGCCTGAAGTAGCAAAGGCAATCACGCAAAACTTCAGCTTTCTAGTAGACGGCTTGCGAACTTCAGATCTAGAGCTGAAGTTGTTGTCTTGTAACTGGGGAACTTCAGCATACGGGGATGACACTGGGGAACTTCAGCTCTAGAGCTGAAGTTTTGTCTTTGTAACTAGGGAACTTCAGCATACGAGGATGAAGTTCCCCAGTTATAAGGACAAAACTTCAGCATAATGGGGCTGAAGTTCCCCAGTTTACAAAGACAAAACTTCAGCTCTAGAGCTGAAGTTTTGTCTTTATAACTGGCGAACTTCAGCTTAACTGGTGAACTTCAGCTCAGCGAGGGGAAGGGAGCTGAAGTTATTTAAAAAGTGGGTACAAGTTAAAAGTTTTTTAAAAAACGGGTATAGATTAAATGGGGGGGACCAAATAGGGTACCCCGCGCAATTTATACTTTTTGAAGTTGTTCGTCCTTTTTTTTTAATTGTAGTTTAACCAAAAAATACGCAGATGAGATAAACGTTTTCCGTTTCAAATTTGAATTGAATCTGGCTAAATCAATTATGAGATTCTCTTCCTGATTTTTAGCGCGCTATTATAGGAATATTCTGCCTCTATTTAATACTAATTAATGAATGGTATATAAATTGCAGGAAAACTATGGACTGGGCGGGTAATTTATATACTATGCACATATTTGGTAATAAGGTTTCATATATGTTATAGGAAGGAAAAAATCCCTATATATATATTTGTTACACCAACATTGGATCATTTACTAATTGTTTTTAAACAAATTTGGCAATCTAACTACAAAATGAAAAAAAATGATTTCCTACTACATATCTTCTTAAAATAGAGAACAAAACTCAATTTCTATTTAACTCAAGTCTATTTCTAGTTAACACATCTTGAGTTGTTTTTTTTTTTTCAAAAAAAAAACGTATACCCATTTGACATTTAACTCGAACTAAGTTTGAAACCATCAGTAACCAAGGAAAGCCATCAACTCATGTAATAATTACACAAAACTTCAAAGAACAATTATATGAACTCATAACTAAGAAAAGAGAAAGATGAATTAAAATGACATTAACATGCTTCAAGATTTGGTCACTAAGAGCATTTTCATTAGGAGACCAACATGAATTCTACCTACAATATTCTAAACAACAGAAGCATTATATGGAAAGAACTTTCCATAAGCTCCATTCAAGATTTACACTATTGAAGGTAAAAAGGAATGCCTAATATAGAAAAATCAGCAACTAGAATATCATCTAAACAAGTCATTGACTAGCAAAAAAAAAATTAATTTAGCTAACTCTTGTACATGCTTGATACTTAAGAGGAAACAAGATTATACACAAAACATAATGCTTGATACTTAAAAGGGAACCAGATCATACACAAACATAATGCTTTCAAGGTATAGGATACTCTAAAGGGATTCAAAACACTTTTTTTCCATTCACTCTTGACCCAAAAGTAGTACAACAGTGGAGAAAGTTAGTTGAGGGAATTACCTGATCCACAGAAAGAAAATATTAGCAATGGAGGACTAAATTTCAGCAAACAAAATAGCAACAGCAGCAGCGCAACAACAAGACCAATAACAATTTAAACCAAAGTGAACAAGAAAAATTCAGCAGTGATATTTTACTCTCTCAAATGTGTGAAAAGATGTTTTTAACAATGTGTGCAAAAGATGTGTCTTTTTTTAGAGTCCAAGATGTGTGTAAGATGAAGGAAGAAATCCTCTTTTATATATGAGAATAAAAGACTTTGGGACAGATCTTTTTTTAACCAAAAATCTGTCCAAAAATGATGAATTTTGTACCAAAGATTTGCCCAAAACCAAAATTTTTGCCAATGAACAGTTTTTCTTACCAATTATGGACAGAATTTTGGAGCATTGTACTCCAAAACAATCCTCAAACAGTAAAAAGTAAACCAAACATGTACCCTACTTCATCATTTGCCTTTTACCCTTTACAACTAATATCAAACTAACTAACCAAATCAAACCAATATAAAAACAGAAAATTCAACATTGAAACTTAGCCAATTAAACTAATGTTGATATGATTAATCCAAGGAAAAAATAAAAATCTATGATTAGGCAAAACACGTATTATTGTGAAGTAATTAATCACAACATAACTAACTAAACATAGAAATCAGAAAAAATACTATACGAAGTAGTGAATCGATCATTATCAAAACTTAAACCTAAACGAGCTAACAAATCAAATAGGAAAAACAGAAAATTTAAAACAAAGAGTAGAGGATTAGGAGTTTTACCAAATTCGGGTCCGCTACGAGGAAGCCGACTCGAGCACATTTTTCTTTGAGATAAAATGCCACTATAATTTCCTTGGCACATGGCCATCGAAACTAGCATTTTTATCTCAAAGAAAAACGTGTCTAGGTCAAGAAAATGGATTCGGACAGTAGGGTGGTCGCGGCAGAAGGTGGCTGGCCGGATTTTGGTCGCCGGAGGTGGCTGGCGGTGGTGGAGTTTTGGGGAGAGATTGACATTAATAAGTAGGTCTTGAAGAGCTCTTCCCGTTGATGTAGGTATTTTAATGTGGCGAGATCTATAACTTCATGAATTTGAGGAAAAGGGGGCGGCTAGGGTTTCAGATTTTTGTAGATTTGCGGCATTTGAGAATGATTCTAAGGATTTGGGGCTTGGATTCATGGAGAGGAGGTTGAGAGGAAGAGATGGTGAAAATATGGGGTGGTTTAGATGATGGCCGCCGGCGGTGGCGATTTCCGGCCGGCAACGCCGCCGTGGAGGGTGTGGGCGGCAGAGATAGGGAGAGGGAGAAGAGAGAGTGAAGATTAGGGTTTGGGTTGGGTGTAAATGAGGCCCAAAATATCTGATTCTGGGTCTTATATACTAAATGGGGAATTGAATCAAGGCCATTGGATCAAGAGAGAATAAAAGGCTGAGATTGAATCTTGGTTTCACTTAATAAAACGACGTAGTTTAATGATGAAACTACGCCATTTTGGACCAGATCTTGGCAGGCTATTTGTTGGATCGGGTATGGCCGAGTTGGGCTATTTTTGGTATTTTTAATAAAGGAACGCAAATAAAAATGTACAAATAATTAAAATCATCCAAATACTAGTATTAAAAGCATGCAAAAATTAGGTATTCACAGCGAACGCGGCCAAGGTCCCGCGAATGCGAAGGGTAATCATCTTGGTCTGGGTTTTTACTATTCGAGAACGCGTAGAGGGAGACGCGAACGTGGAGCACTGGACAGTGCTTCTACGCGAACGCGTCCCCAGGGGTGCGAACACATAGTGTTAGGCTCGGGGGATGGGTAGGTTGTTCTTCGCGAACGCAGCCCTAGGCTCGCGAACGCATAGGCAAGGACTGCCAACCCTTCGCGAACGCGGCCATGGTCTCGCGAACGGGAAGGGTAATTTTTACCCAGTGATTTTTAAAGCTTAAAAACAGAATGTGTCACGACCCAAAATTTCCAAGGTCGTGATGGCGCCGGACACCACTGTAAGGCAAGCCAAATCCTTAATTAGTTGAAATATATTCATGTTTTAACATTTTCGAAACCGTTACCTTTTCTTGCATTTCAAAATCAAGTAGATAAATTTTTCGTAAATTAAATATGACCGCAAATAAATTCTGTTATTTAAAAACAGTGATCTAAGATTTCACTTAAACAATTATCCCAATACATATCCCAGAACCCGGTGTCACAAGTACATGAGCTATTTCTAAGAATTTTACAAATATTACAAAGCCTGTCCGAAATACAACTGGACCAGGAAATATAAAATGAATAGATACAGTATGAAGGTGACCCTGTCAGCTGCGGATCGCCTCAGGAAGATGCAGCTCGCCTGAGTCTCCAAATCAACCACTATGGTATGTAGGTACCTGTGCAATAAAATGCATAGCAAGTGTAGTATGAGTACAAAAACAACGTGTACTCAGTAAGTCGCCCGCCTAACCTCAGAGAGGTAGTGACGAGAGGTCAATTTAGACACTTACTAAAGGTCCATTTAATTATTTAAGAGTGACGCTAAGCATGGTTTTTATCAAATAATAATAAATCAACGGAAGGAAACAACTTCTTCCAAAAAGTCTTTTTAATAACTTTAAGTCTTTGTCATTTCAATTGACAATTTAACATTTTAGGCCAATAATCAGGCAATTATCATAACAGCTATGCAGCAAATACCATGCGCAAGCAATGCCGAGGGTCGAACGGCGCGGACCAACAATAATAAACTGTGCACTGCCGAGGGGTCGACCGGCTCGAACCATAGATGCATCTATTTTCCCCGCTCGCAAATCGATCATGCGACGCGGTCAACATACAAATAATAAGGCTAGCCTGCTTGCGAATCATACATACGACTCATGTTCTCATATGTACACACATTCACATAATACATCCTCATCTTTATCAAGAAGTAGGTTTTCGCAGGAAAGTGGTGAAATTCTTTTTTTTTTTTTTAAGAAACATGTAATATAGGTTTTGAAATCTTGTTCTGAAACTCATTTGTCAAGCTAAATGATATTCTACGATACAACTTGGTCCAGGTACACATATAAAGCATGCTAGTGGGTCTTAGGCTACCCGGACATGGCATAATATTAGCTACGCACGGACTCCCATCACCTCGTGCGTACGTAACCCCCGAAGGTAATAGCATGTAGTGGATTAATTCAGCTAGGGGGACGATCCCCCTCACAAAGTTAGAAAGGAGACTTACCTCGCTCCGAAATTCCAACACCGGCTTCCAAGCCCTTCCGATGACTCCAACGGACGCATGACGGTCCGAAACTACCACATAAATGGTAAGGCAATGAAAATTCAGATTATACACTATCCCAACCCCGCTCAGTGAAATGACCAAAATGCCCTCGGGCCCACGTGCCCGGAAATCCAAAATTCTCGAAGATGCCTTCTAACCATAGCCTTACTAACTCAAATATATAGTTTTCTCAAATATTCATGCTAAATTAGTGGCTAAAATCCAATTTTTCCAAAATTCTAGGTTTCTTCATTATTTTTCCAAATTTTCCTCAATTTCCACTACCAAATCTAAGTAATATTCTTGTATTTAACCTTAGAAACAAGTAGAACAACTTACCTCTTGATGCTTGGTAGAATATCACTTGAAAAGCCCTCCAAAATCGCCTAACCCAAATGAAAATTGAGAGAAAAATGGCTCAAATCCGATTTTTAAACATTCTGCCCAGGTCGATTTTCGCACCTGCGGTCCAATAGTCGCTCCTGCAGCTCCGCACCTGTGGAAAATCCATCGCAGGTGCGGCTCCGTACTTGTAGAAATCCATCGGAGGTGCGGCTCTGACTCAGCCCAGCGAAATCTCGCTCCTGCGATACCTCTTCGCACCTGCGATACCGCAGGTGCGACCAAACTCCCGCATCTGCGGTCCCTCAGCTCCAGACCCAAAATCTCGCACCTGCGGTGCCCTTAGCTGCACCTGCGGCTCCGCACCTGCGGCGAAATCCTCGCAAGTGCGGTTACACCAGATGACAGCAGCTTCAGCCCTTTTCCAACTTCAACTTTGATCCGTTAACCACCCGGAATCCACCCGAGGCCCCCGGGACCCCGTCCAATTACACCAACCTGTCCCAAAAACATGACATGGACTTGCTCGAGCCCTCAAATCACATCAAACAACGCCGAAATTACGAATCGCACTCAAATCCAATTCTTTAAGAACTTAGAATTTCGAACTTCTACATCTGATGCCGAAACCTATCAAATCACGTCCGATTGACCTCAAATTTTGCGCACAATTCATACTCAACATTACGGACCTGCTCCAACTTCTGGAATCGCATTCCGACCTCTAACTCAAAACTTCCACTTTCGGCCGGATTTCCGAAAACCTTCAAATTTCTTTCTTTAGCCAAATGACTCCAAAATGACCTACGGACATCCAAATTCACTTCCAATCGTGCTCCTAATTCCGGAATCACCATACGGATCTATTCCCAGACTCTAAATCCTAACCGGACATCAATCTCACTGATATGCACTTCAAAGCCCAAATTCATGAAATCCTTCTAAAATGCTAGCTTCCATAATATACGCCGAAACACTCCCGGGTTATCCAAAACCCGATCCGGACACACACCCAAGTCCGAAATCATCATACCAACCTACTGGGAACTTCAAATCCCGATTCGGAGATTGTTTACTCAAAATTCCAATCTTAGTTGATTTCTCCAACTTAAGGTTTCTGAAATGAGAATTTCCTTTCCAAATCAATTCTAAACTTTCTGGAATTCAATTCCGACCACACCCACGGGTCATAATACCTGAAACAAAGCTTCTCACGACTTCAAACCGCTGCACGACGCGCTAGAACTCAAAACGATCGGTCGGGTCGTTACAGAATGCATTCGGGATTTCCTCATTTTCATCACTCCCTTCTTCCTCAAACCCCCATTGACGACCTCCAAGCCAATTCTCCTCCATAACCACTTGGGTAAGTGACTTCAACTCCTATTTCTTCCATTTTTCCTTCATCAACACTAGAATCTAGGCCTAGGATCCTAAAAACAAAGTAGAAATTAGGGAATTTGGGTAGAGTTAGGGATTATGGGACTTTGGGGGATTCAACCTCAGTTTGGGGTCGGATTTCAAAAAAAATCATATATTTGAACTCGTGGGGGTATGGGTGAGCGAGTTTTGGTCCGAGCCTCGTATTTGGACCAAGCGGGCCCGGGGTCGAATTTTGATATTTTTGGAAGAATGCTTGGAAATGGGTAGTTAGGCTATGGAATTTATTTATTGGATCATTATTGATATACTTGAGTTAATTATGTCTAGATAATACCATTTTGGAGTTGAATTCTAAGGGAAAGGCGGTGTTAGAGGGTTGATTGATATATTTTGGACCTGAGGTAAGTGTCTTGCCGAATTTTGGTGAGGGAATAGGTATCACATGCTATGTGCTAGGTGTATATCATGTCCAATACATAGGCGAGGTGACGAGTACCTATGCATTGTGTGTCAAGCATGCCCGTGAGTCTATTTTTGATGAAATTCTTGTCCTTACTTTGTGACGACCCAAAGGGGTCATCACCTATGTTATTACACATCCTGCACTTCCGAGGCCTTGAAAAAAACCTCATTTGTAATTGCCTCAATTTGCATGCGTAGTCCGGGCGCGTAGCCGGACAGCTTAAATATGAAATTCTGTGAAAAATGCCATGATTTGATATTAGAATAAATAAATTTGACTTCGGTCAATATTTTGGATAAACGGACCCAAACTCGTGATTTGACGGTCCCGGAGGGTCCGTAGGAAAATATGGGACTTGGGCGTATGCCCGGAATCGAATTTCGAGGTCCCAAGCCCGAGAAATGAATTTTTGAGTAAAATAGTTTTCTGAAAATATTTAAGGAAATTGAAAATAAAATCGGATTAGAAAGTGATGGTATCGGGCCCGTATTTTGGTTCCGGCGCCCGATACAGGTCTTATATATGGTTTAGGTCCTTTCTGTAAAGTTTGGTTGAAATCGGATTTCGTTTGAAGTGTTTCGGCCTTAAAAATGGAATACTTGATGTTATGGAATTTGATAGGATTCATGTACTTTGAGGCTTAGTTTGGTGTATATGATGTTGTTTTTGCAATTTGATTGCACGGGCAAGTTCATACGATGTGGTGTGAGTAATCTGAGAAATTTGGTGTCGTTCCGAGATGTATAGGTCAGTTCGGCACGTTGTTAGCGAAGTTAGAAAACTTAAAATTCCTAAGTTTGGTTCTTGAGGTTTGGGGGTGTGATTTCGAGTTTTAGCGTTGTTTTGAGTGTTTCGAAGGCTCTAGCGAGTCCGTATTATGATTTGGGACTGGTTGGTATATTTGGATTAGGTCTCGGGTGGGCCCAGGTGCCTTTCGGGCACCTAACGGGGCTAAAAACCAGCAAACTCAGCTGCTGGTGCACCTGCTCTGGTGTGACCGCAGGTGCGGTTGCCCAGCATCGCAGGTGTGCATCGCAGGTGCGATCACCAGTGGCCTGGCCAGCCATCGCAGGTGCGTCGCATTTCTCGCAGGAGCGAGACCGCAGGTGAGGTCTCCCCTTTCGCTGGTGCGATCCCAGACCCCCCAGCCCAATTCTGCAGGTGCGAGGTTTTTCTCGCAATGCGATCACTGTTCAGGCAGTGAGTTTAAGTACGAGTTTTAAACCCATTTCTCTCATTTTTCACCTTCTTCCTTAGGAGAATCCCACCATTTTAAAGAGCTTTCGACCAGGTCTTGCGAGGTAAGTAATTTCCACCCATAAATTTGTTTTATGCATGTATCTTAGCCTAATTAACTACACAAATTAGTGCAAAAATTCAAGAAATTTGGGTAGTAACCTAGAACTTGTAATCATCTTAGAATTCTCTGTGAATTGGCCATGAAATCAAGTAAAAATCGAATATTTATGATCCTTAGGCCTTGGGTGAGTGTTTCCTTCGAGAGTTTCGAGAATCCGAGCGAGCGGGCCCGGGGTCAAAATTTCAAGAATAGTCAAGAATGCTTAAATTTTGGGATTTCTTGTCAGTTCTCCTTCTTGGGACTGAAATTGACTTAATTATGCTATGTTTGGCTAGTTGTGAGCCGTCAAGAGTAGTTTCGGAGATTCGGGCGCATCTTTTGATTCGGTCCTTGGCCCGAGGAGTGATTTTATCGAGGTGAGTCTCCTTTCTAACCTTGTAAGAGGGAAATGTCCCCATAGGTATTCTATGTGTTGCATGTATTGTTTTGGGGGCTACGTGCGTACCACGCGGAGAGAGTCCACACGTAGCGACTAAGCCTATTATGTCCGGGTAGTCTAGGACCACAGCATGCCTTGTATTCTGCTTTGAAATGATTTACCTGTTATACGTTCTTGCTTGGATATAGCACCGTTTCCTTGAGTACCCCATTTGATTAAATAATTGGAAAAGTTCAATATGTGAAGTAGGCTTGATACTTGATATACGCATATTGTCGCTTTGCAATTTACATTCCGCGAGCGATATGTAAGTTTCCTTCACTCTTATGGGAGCAGGCCATACGCTACAACAGATTATTAGTACACTTTTGGTACGGGCCGGTCGATCCCCGGCAGTGCACAGGGAATTAATTGAGAATGCACTCTTGGTTTGGGCCGGTCGATCCTCGGTAGTGCATGGACGAAGTTATACCGTGATACTACATGATTTCCTAATAAACACACTCTTGGTACGGGCCGGTCGATCCCCGACAGTGTGTAGGCTTGATTATTGGTAAGCATGCACTCTTGGTACGGGCCGGTCGATCCCCGGTAGTGCATAGCTATTATCCCTTATGATTTGGTAAGAATGCACTCTTGGTATGGTCCGGTCGATCCCCGGAAGTGCATAGCTACTCTTGATATGGTTGCACGGCGAGCATGCACTCTTGGTACGGGTCGGTCGATCCCCGGCAGTGCATAGCTATTCTCCCTTATGATTTGGTAAGCATGCACTCTTGGTACGGGCCGGTCGATCCCCAGCAGTGCATAGCTACTCTTGATATGGTTGCACGGGGAGCATGCACTCTTGGTACGGGCCGGTACATCCCCGGCAGTGCATAGCTAATCTCCCTTATGACTCCAGCCAAATATCTTATATGTCTGCTCGGTACTGTTTCCCGACTTATGATATGACGACGGTTTTGAGGAAGAATAAAAAGGGAGTTGCCATTGTTTTAGTTTTTATTTGGAAACTGCGTGAGTTCTTCTTATTTATTGTACTCTGTTACATGCCTACTGTTTTCCTTATATCCTGTCTTACATTATTATTGTTGGACCTTAGTGAGTATCGAGTCGACCTCTCGTCACTACTTCTTCGAGGTTAGGCGGGATACTCACTGGGTACATATTTATGTATGTACTCATGCTGCACTTTCTTTTCTTCTGTACTTGACTGTACAGGTCCGGAGGTTGGCACGTCTGATCATCAGTCCGGTGCCAGATATTGACCGGGGTTGGTTATACTTCACGGTGAGCTGCTCCTCCTGGCGATTTCTGGCAGCACCTTTGAGTTTCCTTTTGTTATTTTCCCCGTCTATTTCATTCAGACTATGGGGTTGTATATATTTATGTATTCTGATGTATTTCTGATAGTTGCCCGCGACACTCGTGACACTAGTTCCTGGCACACCCGTGCGTACATTTTGGGTTCTGGCTGCATTCTCACACATATGTTTATCTTTTGACTCACGTATTAAATGCCTTATTTTCACGTCACTGGCTTGTATCATGTAAGTAAATGTTTAAAACTAGTAAAAGCTGGATTAATTAATCACATGGGAAGGGTAGCACTTGGTAGGATTTATGTTGGCTTGCCTAACCCTGTCGTTGGGCACCATCACGACCCGTGTGGGAAATTGGGTCGTGACATACTTCCATATCCTTTGTATTATGAATTTATCTCTACTTGGAAGTTGATTATTGTTGAAAATCCCCGTTGATGAACTCGTGATGTGATGGTCCTATTGATGACCCAACTGTAGAGGATATACTTGAAAAGGTTGGTTATAGTTGAGACCCTCGCCGGGCAATTTGTTGTGATAATGACTGAAATTTTCCCCTTGCCGGGTGATCATGATTTGTGATTCCACTATGCTGTATTCCTTGCCATTTTGATAATTGTCATTGCATTGGTGAGGAAGAGTGTAAAAGCACGAATGGTGATGACGTGCCATGATTTACATTGATTATATCATACATTGCATAGTGAGGAAGAGAGTAAAAGCACGAAGGGTGATGCCGTGCCATGATTACATTACCATACATGATACATTGCATTGTGAGGAAGGGAGTAAAAGCACGAAGGGTGATGCCGTGCTATGATTCATGTTATCTTACATCGTACATTGCATTGTGAGGAAGAAAGTAAAAGCACGAAGGGTGATGCCGTGCCATTTATTACAATCTGACATTATATTTGTTGTTTCATTAGCACGTTTCTGATAAATTGCCTTCTTGTTTGTTCTCGTATTCTCCTACGTAATTGTTTATCTCTTGCCTTGTTGTTCCACGATATATGTTGTAGAATATGACAGGTTAACGTATGTTTTCAAGTCTAGCCTCGCCACTACTTCGGCCGAGGTTAGGCTCGACACTTACTCAGTACATGGGGTCGGTTGTACTGATGTTACACTGCACATCTTATTATTGTGCAGATCCCGCACCTGGACCCAGTGGACAGCGTTGAGGGAGTCTCCTTCAGTTCACCTTAGAGGCTTCAAGGTATACCCGCTAGCGTTCGTGGGCCTTGGAGTCTCTCTTATCCCTAGTTCTTCACTTCTGTCTTGTTTTTCTTCTAGCTTTTCAGAGACGGTCATGTATTTCTTTTCAGACTTTGTATTTAGCACTCCTATAGACAGTTCGTGAGTTTGTGACTCCAGGTTTTGGGAAATTATTGCGACGTTGTATTATGTTGTCTTTACTTAGCTTTAAACCTTATTTATTTCCGCTATTAAGTTGTGAACTGTTTTTAGCTTATTCTGTTAATTCGGTGTTATCATGTTAGTTTAACTGTACACGTTGGCTTGTCTAGCGGGTTCAACGTTAGACGCCATCACGGCCCGATGGTGGAATTTCGGGGCGTGACATCGATAGGGGCAGAGCAGGTGGACGGAAGAGGGTTTAATTGAACCCCCTTCACCGAAAATTATATTGTATATAAAAGGTTAATTATATATATATATATATATATATATATATATATATATATATATATATA
>MDKI01092143.1:0-32691 GCA_005239505.1 Nicotiana paniculata | reverse complement strand
ATTTGAGCCAATGCTCCAAAGGATTCAACTATCTCATATATCTTCACCATTCGTGTTATAATTGAGCCAATGCTCCTCGATGTTTAAAGATCACAATTCCCTTCACATGCTCTTTACAACATATAGAAATCATCAATTACGCATGGAAGTTGCAACAAAATTGGAATATTCGGAATAATAAGACTCGTGGTCATGCTAGACACCAATGTATAGGTACTGGTCACCATGCCTATACATCGTACTCTACGATTAGCAAGTAGCAAATAAGACTCAACTCTTATTCCCTCAAGCTAAAGTTAGATCAAACACTTACCTATGGTCCAAAATATAGCAATCAACCCTCTAACACCGCCTTCCTTTAGAATTCAACTCTAGAATGGTATTATCTAGGCATAATCAACTCAAGTATATCAATAAGGATTCAATAATTCAATTACATAGCCTAATTACCCGTTTCCATGCATTATTCCAAAATAACAAAATTCGACCCCGGCCCCCTTGGTCCAAACACGAGGCTCGAACCAAAACCACGTCACCCATTCACCCACGTGCCAGAATATATAATTTGTTTTCAAATTTGACTCCAAAACGAGGTCTAAATCAAGAAAATTCAAAAGGGCCTAACTCTACCCAAATTCCCAATTTTCTACTCTAAATTGCATGTTTTAGGCTTAGGAATTCATTCGATATAAATGAAAAAATGAAGGAAACGAGTTAAAATTTTCTAACCCAACAAGTTTTGGTGAAGGATGGATTCAATGGATGCCTAAGGACCTTGGAGAAGATGAATTTCGTGAAAACTTATGAAAATCCCGAAGCTACTGTTTTGGAAATATTTATATACCACCGGGCAAAATTGCCCTTCGCGTTCGCGGAAGGGAGGTCGCGTTCGCGAATGGTAGACTGGACCATCGCGTTCACGAAAGGGTGAATGCGAACGCGAAGAGTAAATAGGCTAGGGTCCAGAAATTGGCCTACGCGAACGCGTGGGACATCATGCGAACTCGATGTAGAAGACCTGCAAAGCTACGCGAATGCGGTCAAGTGCACGTGAACGCGAAGAGGAAAGAGGGCTAAGCCCTCAGGGTCAAATAACCATACACGTTCGCGAGGAAATGGATGCGAAAACGATTAAGGAATAGCTTAAAGCTTCGCGAACGTGGAAGAGGCATTGCGAACACGAAGAACAAATGGACCTGCAACTGCTGAAGCCAAAAACCAGCAATCTTCCAAAGTTCAAAAATCACTCCGAGACACCTCCGAAACACTCCCGAGCCCTCGGGGTTCCAAACAAATCACATGCACTAACTCAACAACATCCTACGAACTTAACTGTGCGATCAAATCGCTAATACAATATCAAAAACAACGAATGAAACCTCAAAATCACTAGTTTTTCTTCAAACTTCATAAACTTTCAAATTTAGAGTTTTAAGTCTGAAACACCTCAAACGACGTCCAATTTCAACCAAACTTCACAGAAATATCTTAAACCACATAGAAGACCTGTATCGGCCGTCGGAACCAAAATACGGGCCCGATACCAACACATTCTAACCAATTTCCATTTCACTTTTCTTTATAAATTTCAGAAAAACAATTTCACTCAAACATTCATTTATCGGGCTTGGGACCCCGGAATTCGATTCCAGGTATACACCGAAGTGTCATATTTTCCTACGGACCCTCCTGGACCGTCAAATCACGGGTCCGGGTCCGTTTACCCAAAATGTTGACCGGAGTCAAATTTACTCATTTTAATATCAAATTTTAGCATTTTTATAGAATTTCATATTTAAGCTGTAGGGCTACGCGCCCGGACTGCGCATGCGAATCGAGGAAACTATAGATGAGGTTTTCAAGGCCTCAGTTGTATGGGATGGGTAATAAAATAGGTGATGACCCTTTTTGTCGTCACATTCTCCACCTCTAAAATAATCGTTCGTCCTCGAACGGTTAGAAGTACCTAAGTCAGGGAATAAATGAGGGTAACAGCTCCGCATGTCAGACTCGGACTCCCAGGTCGATCCCTCAGGAGGCTGACCTCTCCACTGAACACGAACAGAAGGGAAACTCTTGGATCTCAACTGACGAACCCGCTGGTCTAGAATAGCTACCGGCTCCTCCTCATAAGATAAGTCTGTGTCCAACTGGAAAGTGCTGAAATCTAATACGTGGGTTGGATCACCGCGATAACTCTGAAGCATGGACACGTGAAAAGATGTATGTATGGCTGATAAGCTAGACGACAATGCACCTAAGGCTAAGCTTGACCTTCTTCCCAAACCTCATCACGCCATTCATAGGCGACACTCGGAGCAATACCCGCGCACCAACCATAAATGCCACATCTCAAACCTTGCGATCTGCATAACTCTTTTGCCTGGACTGAGGTGTACGAAGCCTATCCTGAATGATCCTGACCTTGTCCAAGGCCTCCTGAACCAAATCTGTACCCAACAACCGAGCCTCTCCCGACTCAAACCATCCAACTGGAGATCGACACCGCCTACCATATAAAGCCTCATAAGGAGCCATCTGGATACTCGACTGGTAGCTGTTGTTGTAGGCAAACTCTGCTAAAGGCAAGAACTGACCCCATGATCCTCCAAAGTCAATAATACAAGCTCAGAGCATATCCTCTAATATCTGAATAGTCCTCTCGGACTGTCCATCCGTCTTAGGATGAAATGTTTTACTCAACTCAACCTGGGTGCCTAACTCTTGCTGAACTGCCCTCCAGAAACGCAAGGTAAACTGCGCACCCCGGTCCGAAATGATAGATACCGGTACACCATGAAGGCGAACAATCTCCCGGATATAGATCTCAGCTAACCTCTCGGATGAATAGGAGACTTCCATAGGAATGAAATGCGCTGACTTGGTCAGCCTATCAACAATGACCCAAACTGCATCGAACTTCTTCCGGGTCAACGGATGTCCGGTAACAAAGTCCATATTGATCCTCTCCCACCTCCACTCGGGAAACTCAATCCTCTGAAATAGACCACCAGGCCTCTGATGCTCATACTTAACCTATTGTCAATTCAAGCACCGCGCCACATGTGCCACAATATCCTTCTTCATTTTACGCCACCAATAATGCTGCCGCAAATCCTGATAGATCTTCGCGGCGTCCGGATGAATAGAATACCGGGAACTATGGGCCTCCTCTAAAATCAACTCTCGAATCCCATCAACATTGGGCACACAAACTCGCCCCTGCAATCTCAAAACACCATAATCATCTAAGGTCACCTGCTTGGCGCTTCCGCGCTGCACCGTGTCTCTAAGGACACACAAATAGGGATCATCAAATTGCCGATCACGGATATGCTCCAATAATGAAGAACGAGCAACCGTACAAGCCAACACTCGACTAGGCTAAAAAATATCCAACCTCACAAATTAATTGGCCAAAGCCTGAACATCCAAAGCAAGCGGCCTTTGACCTGTGACTGACTGGAATAAAAGCAAGACTCCCATACTAGCTGACTTCCTACTCAAAGCATCAGCCACCATATTGGCCTTCCCCGGGTGATATAATATGGTAATATCATAATCCTTCAACAACTCCAACCACCTCCTCTGCCTCAAATTCAACTCCTTTTGCTTGAACAAGTACGGAAGACTCTAATGATCCATGAACACCTCACACGCCATGCCATACAGATAGTGCCTCCAAATCTTCAATGCGTGAACAATGGATGACAACTCCAATTCATGCACTGGATAGTTTATCTCATGAATCTTCAACTTCCTCGAAGCATAAGCAATGACCTTGCCATCCTGCATCAACACTGCACCAAGCCCAATACGGGAAGCATCGTAATAGACTGTTTACGGCCCTGAACCTGTGGGCAAAACCAATACTATTGTTGTAGTCAGAGCTGTCTTGAGCCTCTGAAAGCTCGCCGCACACTCGTCCGACCATCTGAACTGGGCACCCTTATGGGTCAACCTGGTCATCGGGGCTGCAATAGATGAGAACCCCTCCACTAATCGACGATAGTAGCCTGCCAATCCCAAGAAACGCCGAATATCTGTAGCTGATGCTGGTCTAGGCCAGTTCTTGACCGCCTCAATCTTCTTCGAGTCAACCTGAATACCCTCTACTGATACGACATGACCCAGGAATGCAACTGAACTCAACCAGAACTCACACTTTGAAAATTTTGCATATAGTTCACTGTATTTCAAAGTCTGAAGAACCACTCTAAGATGATGTTAGTGCTCCTCCTGGCTACGGGAGTATATCAATATATCATCAATGAAGACTATCATAAACGAGTCCAACTAAGGCCTGAACACTCGGTTCATCAAGTCCATAAAAGCTGCTGGGGCATTTGTCAACCCAAACAACATGACCAAAAACTCGTAATGCCCGTACTGAGTGCGGAAAGCTGTCTTAGGGACATCAGATGCCCTAATCCTCAACTGATGGTAGCCGGATCTCAAGTCTATATTTGAAACTACCTTGGCACCCTGAAGCTGATCGAACAAATCATTAATCATCGGCAGTGGATACTTATTTTTGATTGTAATCTTTTTCAATTACTGGTAATCAATGCACATCCTCATCGAACCATCATTTTTCTTCACAAACAACACTAGAGCACCCCAAGGAGAAATGATGGGCCTAATGAAATCATTCCCAAGAAAATCCCGCAATTGTTCCTTCAACTCTTTCAACTCTGGCGGGGCCATGCAATACGGCAGAATAGAAATAGGCTAGGTGCCCGGAGTCAGATCAATGTAGAAATCAATGTCCCTGTCGGGTGGCATCCCCGGCAGGTCTAAAAGGAAGACCTCAGGAAACTCATGAACCACGGGTACCGAATAAATACAGGGAACCTCAACACTGGAATCACGCAGATAAGACAAATAAGACAAACATCACTTCTCGACAATACACCGAGCCTTCCCGTACGAAATAACACTGCAGGTAGAATAACTAGGAGTCCCTCTCAATTCCAAATGGGGAAAATCCGGTAAGGCTAAGGTCACCGTCTTGGCATGGAAATCAAATATAACATGATATAGGGATAACCAGTGCATCCCCAATATAACATCAAAGTCGACCATACCTAAAAGCAACAAATTAACACGGGTCTCAAGACCCCAAATTGCCACAACACAAGAACGATGGACTCAATAAACAACGATAGAATCACCCACCGGTGTAGATACATAAATAGGAATACTCAGTGGATCACTAGGCATGACCAGGTACGGTGCAAAATAAGAGGACACATATAAATACGTAGACCATGGATCAAATAGCACTGAAGCATCTCTGTCACAGACCCGAATAGTACCAGTACTGACTGCATCTTAAGACTCAGCCTCTGGCCTGGCTGGAAGAGCATAACATTGGGGCTGGGCCCCACCACCCTGAACTACATCTCTGGGACGGCCAGCTGCGTGGCCTCCACCTCTGGTGTTCTGAGGTCCACCTCTATGACCTATACCTCCACCTCTAGCACCTTTACCCCCACCTCTAGCTGGCTGGGCAGGCTGTGGAACACCTAGTGCATGTACTATGGCACGAGAACCCTAATGCAGGGATCCACCAAAACCTCGGGGGTAAAACCTGGAAATGTGCCCCAAACCACGGCAAGTATAACAAGGCTACTGCTGATGTGACTGCTGACTCTGGAACTAGACCTGTCGACCCTGATAACCACCCTGGAAATTTTGAAGCGGTGGTGCACCGATAAGTGCTGGTGGCGCACTGTAAGGCTGCTGATCAGAATAGTGCGTCTGATAACCACGACCACCTGAAGTACCATGGGAAACATGGAGAGCTGACTGAAAATGTCAGGGAGGATGACCTCTGCCTGATGAATCCCCTCCCCCAGATGAGGCTCCACTGAAATGACCGAAATGACAGGGCCTCTCGTCATCCCCCTAACCACCACCCTGTGACATAATCATCTCAATCCTCCTGGCCACATTGGCCGCATCCTGGAACGATATATCGGTACCTGACTCTCTAGCCATATCAAGTGTGATAGGCCGGGCCAATCCCTCAATAAATCTTCGAAACCTCTCCCGATCAGTGGGGAGTATCATAAGAGCATGTCGGGCTAGACTGATGAACCTGGTCTCGTACTGAGTGACTGACATGGATCCCTGCTGGAGACGCTCAAATTGCCTCCGAAGGTCCTCTCTCTGAGTAATGGGAAGGAACTTCCCCAAAAATACCTCTGAGTACTGAGTCCAACTCAAAGGTGCAGACCTGACTGGTCTGGCTAAGAAATAGTCTCTCCAGCAACTCTTGGCTACGCCAGATAACCGAAAAGTAGCAAAGTCAACTCCGTTGGACTCCACTAAGCCCATGTTCTGAGGAACCTCATGGCAGCTATCCAAATAATACTGGGAGTCCTCTAATTATGAACCAGTAAAAGTAGCAGTGAGTAACATAGTGAACATGCCCAGTCTCCACAAAGCATCTGCTGACATAGCTTCTCCCTCTGCTACCGGTGCTGCAATACCCGTCTGAGCTACTCCGGCTGGCTGAGGTGCCGGAGTCTGAAACTGTGGAGCTAGTTGCTCTAGCGTGCGAGTGCCAGGAGTCTTGGCCCCTCCCCCAACATGAGAGACGGTTGGTGCAGTAGGAAGAAGACCCGCCTGTGCTACACTCTCCATGAGTCTGACTAGACGGACAAGAGTGTCCTGAAGCAATGGGGTAGCTATAAACCCCTTTGGGACCTGAGCTGGTCCAACTGGGACTGCCGGAATTGGGACCTCCTCATCAGGCTTGACCTGAGGATCCTCCACTGGGGCTGCTGCCCTAGGCTGAGCCCGGCTCCGGCCTCGGCTTCTTGCACGACCTCCTCCTCGACCTCGATCCCTTATTTAAGCTGTAGCAAGAGTGTCGGGCTGATGAGCGGAACTAAGGGAAGCATGCGTCCTCGCCATCTGCGAGAGAGTAGGATAGAAACTTAATCAGTACTAAGAATTCATATCCCTCGACAGAGATGAAAAGAAATGTGGAGTAATCCTAACTTTGCAGCCTCTGGGGGATAAATACAGATGTCTTCGTACTGATCCCTCAGATTCTACCAAGTTGTCCGTGAGTTGTGTGACCTAAGCAACCTAGTGCTCTGATACCAACTTGTTACGCCCCGAAATCCCATCATCATGCCATGATGGCATCTAACGCTGAACCTGCTAGACAAGCCAACGTGTATAGATAAACTAGCATATAAACATCAATTTACTAGGATAAACTAAACGGTTCACAATTTAACAGTGGAAATAAATATGGTTTCGAGCTAAATAAGGACAACATAATACAACAACGCATAAATTTTCCCAAAACCAGGAGTCACAAACTCACGAACTGTCGGTAAGAGTACTAAATACAAGTCTGAAAAGAGAATACATAGCTGTCTTTGAAACTAGAGGAAAAACAAGACAGAGGTGAAGACAAAAGGGATGGAAGAGACGCCAAGGCCCACGAACGCCAGCGGGTATACCTTGAATACTCTAGGATGAGCTGGAAGACACTCCCACTAATGATGTCTTCCGGGTTCGGTTGCGTAATATGCACAACATAAAGAAGTGCAGGCGTAGCATCAGTACAACCGACCCCATGTACTGGTAAGTTCCTAGCCTAACCTCGGCAAAGTAGTCACAAGGCTAGAACCAGACTACCAAGTAATCCTGTGCAATTCGAATATATATATATATATATATATATATATATATATATATATATATATATATATATATATATATATATATATAAACAATGGAAATGAAATACAGGAAGTAATCCATCAATAAGGAAAGGGGAACATGATGTGGGGAGCTAACAGTTTCATATAAGAAATCTTAACCAAAGAAAGGAACAACAATGCCATAATATCAATACGGACCAGAAATCACAAGCTTTCACGACATCACCCTTCATGCTTTTACTCTCGTCCTCACTATGCAATATATAATGTAACAATGTATATCATGGCACGACATCACCATTCGTGCTTTTACTCTCTTCCCTCACAGTATAATCAATGAATATCGGTACGGAATGGTATATCGTACGTCATGGCATCACCCTTTGTGCTTTACACTATTTCCTCACAATATCAAACAACGCACGACATCACCCTTCGTGCTTTAACACTCTTCCTCACAATAGCAAACAGTGCACGTCATCACCCTTCGTGCTTTAACACTCTTCCTCACCCAAGGAACAATCACAAACAATGGGTAAGGGAGTAAACAGAATAAAAATAGGAATCTCGGGAAGGGAACATTAACAGTAATCTCAACATCCCAGCAAGGGAGATAATATCAAACAATGCACGACATCACCCTTCGTACTTCAACACTCTTCCTTACAATAGCAAATAGTGCACGACATCACCCTTCGTGCTTTAACACTCTTCATCACCCAAACATCAATTACAAACAAGGGCAAGGGAGTAAACAAAATAAAAATAGAAATCCCGGCAACGGAACATCAATTAAAAAATTAAATCCCGGCAAGGGAAAATCAATTAAACAATTAATCCCGACAAGGGAACAATAACAGTAATCTCAACATCCCAGGAAGGGAGATAATCACTAAAGCAACAATGACCCGTCATAGTTTACTCTATTACTTGAGACAATGCTCCAGAGGATTTAACTATCTCATATATCTTCACCATTCGTGTTATAATTTTATCCAATGCTCCAAAGGATTCAACTATCTCATATATCTTCACCATTCGTGTTATAATTTGAGCCAATTCTCCTCGAAGTTTAAAGATCATAATTCCATTCACATGCTCTTTACAACATATTGAAATCATCAATTAAGCATGGAAGTTACAACAAAATCAGGATATTCACAATAATAAAACTCACGGTCATGCTAGACACCAATGTATAAATACTCGTCATCATGCCTATACATCATACTCTACAATTAGCAAGTAGCAAATAAGACTCAACTCCTATTCCCTCAAGCTAAGGTTAGACCAAACTCTTACCTCGGGTCCAAATAAAGTAATCAACCCTCTAACACCGCCTTTCCTTTAGAATTCAACTACGGAATGGTATTATCTACGAATAATCAACTCAAGTATATCAATAAGGATTAAATAATTCAATTACATAGCCTAATTACCCGTTCCATGCATTCTTCCAAAATAACAAAATTCGACCCCGGGCCCGCTTGGTCCAAACACGAGGCTCGGACCAAAACCACGTCACCCATTCACCCACGATCCCGAATATATAATTTATTTTCAAATTCGACCCCAAAACGAGGTCTAAATGAAGAAAATTCAAAAGGGCCTAACTCTACCCAAATTCCTAATTTTCTACTCTACTTGCATGTTTTAGGGTATAGATGAAAAATGAATGAAACGAGTTAAAATTTACTAACCCACCAAGTTTTGGTAAAGTATGGCTTCAATGGATGCCTAAGGACCTTGGAGAAGATGAATTTCGCGAAAACTTATTAAAAATCCCGAAGCTATTGTTCTGGAAATGTTTATATACCACTGGGAAAAATTGCCCTTCGCGTTCGCGGAAGAGAGGTCCCGTTCGTGAAGGGTAGACTGAACAGACCATCGCGTTCGCGAAAGGGTGAATGCGAACGCAAAGAGTAAAGAGGGTGGGGTCCAGAAATTGGCCTACGCGAACGCGTGGGACATCACGCGAACGCGATGTAGAAGACCTGCAAAGCTACGCGAAGAGGAAAAGAGGGATAAGCCCTCAGGGTCAAATAACCCTACGCGTTCGTGAGGGAATGGATACGAACGCGATGAAGGAATAGCTTAAAGCTTCCCGAACGTGGAAGAGGCATCGCGAAAGCGAAGAACAAATGGACCTGCAACTGTTGAAGCCAAAAACCAGCAATCTTCCTAAGTTCAAAAAACACCCCGAGACACCTCCGAAACACTCTCGATCCCTCGGGGCTCCTAAAAAATCACATGCACTAACTCAACAACATCCCACAAACTTAACCGTGTGATCAAATCCCCAATATAAAATAAAAAACAACGAATCAAACCTCCAAATCACTAGTTTTTCTTCAAACTTCATAAGCTTTCAAATTTAGAGTTTTATGTCCGTAACACGTCAAATGACGTCCAATTTAAACCAAACTTCACAGAAATATCTTAAACCACATATAAGACCTGTATCGGGCGCCGAAACCAAAATACAGGCCCGATACCAACACATTCTAACCAATTTCCCTTTCACTTTTCTTTATAAATTTCCGAAAAATAATTTCACTCAAAAATTTATTTCTCGGGCTTGGAACCTCGGAATTCGATTTCGGGCATACGCCGAAGTCCCATATTTTCCTATGGACTCTCCTGGACCGTCAAATCACGGGTCCGAGACTGTTTACTCAAAATGTTGATCAGAGTCAAATTTACTCATTTTATTATCAAATTTTAGCATTTTTCACAGAATTTCATATTTAAGCTGTCTGGCTATGCGCCCGGACTATGCACGAAAATTAAGGCAACTACAAATGTTGTTTTCAAGGCCTCGAAATTATGGGATGGGTAATAAAATAGGTCATGACCCTTTGGGTCGTCACATGTTGATATGAGAGTGAGCCAACGATTAGTTAGTAATTGATTGAGGAAGAGCCTAGTGATGGATAAATAAGAGGATACAGACAAATCAATATGTCATGCAAGATAAACATAGTAAGCCCAGCATGGGGAATTAACTCTTGCAGATATGACATTGTGATCCTTGAGAAATATTCAGAAAGGAGTTGGGGCAGTTAAAGGTACCATATGAGTGTTACTGAAATAAAAGAGAATTCCACTGGGAAGACAGTCAAAATATTATTTCAGAAGCAACCCTACAAGCACAAGGGAATGAAGGTAAGTAACTAAGGATAATCATAGGTGAGTACGAACATAAAAAATTATGTTGGGTAAATGATATAACCAGCTTGTAACTTTACAAAAGCCAGAAGGTCTCCCTAAGTACTACAATGAAAAACTAGTTAAGGAAATAAGGAAAAAGGCTTCAACCTAAGCATAGCGACCTAAGGAGGAAATGGTCATGTAACAACAGTCTCACAACAACATTATATGCACTTCATGAGAAAAGGGCACCTATTGTGAGTAATTAACGGGAAGTAAAATCAGAAGTGATATTCAAGATCATATGAGTTTTATGAAATTCCAATATGCATGGGAACTAGGATAAGCTAAGTATGCACGCAACAAGTGGAAGAACGACCAGGAGAAGTAATAGCTTACTTTTAAAGAAAGTTGAGAAGGAACAAAAGGAATTATTAGATCAAGGATCCAGAGTTAGCTACATTTTGAATGCACTTAAGATTTCAGAGTATTATCCATGTAGCATATACGTTGACAATCATACAACCGTAGAAGACTCTGGAATAAGTTAAAAGAAAAAAATTGAGTCCAAGTAATAGTCAAAGGATTGAATTGTTAAATGATGATATAACAGATATTCCAGAGCGTCCACGAAAGGCTAAACTAATAACTAATATCACGAGCCGCAGATCGGAAGATAGCATAAGCCTATATAAAGGCTGATCAGAAGGAAGAAGAAAGTAAAGAGTTAAATCAACGAAGTAAATTAGGAGTCTGATTACTGGACCCAGAAAATTATAGGAATCATGATTGGGAACATAGCAGAATCACTCTTAATATCAGAGGTACAATAGAGATAGTACAACAGCCATATTCTATAACGACTCTACGATAAAGCCAGTTAGAAAAGCACCAGCCTTATAAGACGTCATTATGAAGCTCCCGCCAGATTGTGTATGCACCAAAGGTGGAAGTGTTATAATAAGTGCTTCAAGTTGAAGATGAAAATTGTACCTATGTGGAAGGGAGGTCATGAAAGATATAGAAGATATGATGCGAGATTTTAAAGAAAAAATAAACAACGTACGAGATACTCAAATGCAGAAGGTGGAGAATAATCCATAGTGCAGATAGAAGGCTGGAAGCGCGGGTATTCAGTAACCCGGAATTATAGCATTGTCGTCAGTGGCACATCTTCCAGCCTATGGTTTCTAGGTATCGAGAGATCTAGTTAAGGAAATAAAAGAAGAGTTAGAGACGATGTGAGGTCTCGCTTGATGATCTAGAATAATACAAGGAAATCTATGGTGCAAACAGGGTTGCGAGAAGTATTAATGGATATATGTAGGTCGTAAGCTAAAGTATGATAGAGAAACAAGGTTTTAGGAAGACAAGAGTAAGGACAAAAAAGGCGAGTGAGAAGGTAACGGGAAACAGATGTGTCCTCGGGATTAAGCCCGTGAAAACAACATAGCTGATGGCTTCTCTACGTTATAGAAAGCTGAGTTTAGCCTAAATGAACTCAAAGAAATCTAAGACTAGTAGCATTTGGACGAGATGGAATGCTGCCCTGGTAATAGAATAAAGGTGTAATTGTGATTGATAAAGGATGACGGTTGAGCCTTCGATTGAGTAATGATTTGAAGAAAAAAGGGGATTTCACGAATTGCAGAGGATTAAAACACCCACGTAAGGAAAATTACATTGGGATGCTATGAAATATGGTTATGGAAGTATAGTATCGCCCCTAACACATGGTTAGAGCTGATGAGGTCTGTAAAGATAGTACAAGTCCGTACAAGGCTGTTATACAGTTGTACCAATAGCATTTCTCTGTCATAATTAGACATGTACTATGTTGGGATTCACCCCTCCTATACAAGGGGGACCCCAATCATTCTTGTAGGAGAACATTTTTTTACTGCAATAGAACATTCCCTACTTTTCCGTGCTCAACACTGTCTCCCAACTTTATTGTTCCTTATTTAGTGTTCATCATTTATTGGTATTATTTGACCTCGAGGTCCGTGATTTAAGTGAGCTCGAGGCCCCAGTCTTGTGACAACTTTGGTTTGCTTATCTCATTTTCATTGCTTACATTCATTACTTCTTGATTATTAACTAGTATTGGAATAAATCACATATTTTTAGAACCACAAATTAAATATAATTGTTAGAACTATTTTCAAGGTAAACTGTTTGGCGCCCACCGTGGAGTTAAAAATAATAGTAATTGTTTTGGTGCTAGTTTTCAGAAAACACAAATTATTTTTCAATCTTTTTCTTGTCCAAGAATCTTTGATTTCAGGTCAAAAAATGTCTAACTCAAAAAATGCACATGGAAACAATGGTCTTAAGCTCCATGGAGATAACATTGCTATAGCCTCAGTCGCCGGTGTGCCATCGCAAAACCCTGGGGTAGCACCAGCACAAATCCCCGTCGATGTAGGCTCACGCAACGCTTTGCATGTTGATGTAGACACTGATACCGACAAAAGAATGCGCAGAGGTGACCAACATGAAGCACAAAAATACAAGCTCGGAAGAAAGAGAAGTCAGCCACGTATTCTCCCTACTCAACAGGAAAAACAACTTTGAGTGTACCCCAGAATGCCAACATGCCTTAGAAGAATTAAAGCGGTATATCTCGAGTCCACCTCTTCTCCATACCCCGAAAGAGGATGAAACACTGTACTTGTATTTGGATGTGTCCGAGGTAGCGGTAAGTGGTGTGTTGGTTCGAGAAGAACAAGGTACGCAATTCCCTGTCTATTACATAAGTCGGACCCTAGGAGATGCTGAAATCAGGTATCCACACTTAGAAAAATTAGCTCTTGCATTAGTAAGTTCATCTCAAAAATTGAGACCTTATGTTTGATGCCATAGTATATGTGTTTTAACAACATACCCTCTTCGAAACATCTTGCATAAGCCTGAATTATTAGGCCGATTGGCCAAATGGGCCATTGAACTCGAAGGGTACGATATCAATTACCAACCCCGAATGGCTATCAAGTCTGAAATCTTGGCGGACATCGTGGCCGACGTTACGCCTGCCCTCGTTCCTAAGGTAGACAAAGAACTCTTGCTAAAAACAGCCATGTCATCAGGGGTATAGATCCTCTTCACTGACGGTGCCTCAAACGTGAGAGGGTCCGGACTCGGCGTAGTTCTGAAACCGCCTATGGGCGGCATAATTAGACAATCCATAAAAACTTCGAAATTTACTAACAATGAGGCCGAGTATGAGGCTATGATTGCAGGTCTTGAGCTGGCCAAAGGCCTAGGAGCAGAAGGAATCGAAGAAAAATGTGACTCCCTTCTAGCAGTGAACCAACTAAATAGGAGCTTTGAGGTTCGGTAAGATAGGATGCAAAGATACTTAGACAAGCTTCAAGTGACATTGCATCACTTCAAAGATGGACTCTGGTCCACATACCTTGGGAACAGAATAGCGAGGCCGATGCACTCGCAAACCTGGGATCGTCCGTCGAAGAAGATGACATACTACCAGGGGCTGTTGTGTAACTATCCAAATCGATGATTGAAGAAGGCCATGCCGAGATCAACTCAACAAGTCTAACATAGGATTGGAGGAACAAGTACATCGAATATTTATGAAATGGGAAGCTTCCCACTGACCTAAAAGAATTGAGGGCCCTTCGAGCCAAAGTAGCCCGATTTTCACTCGACGAGAATGGAACACTATATAGAAGGTCGTTTGACGGGCCTCTAGCAGTGTGTTTAGGACCAGGGGACACCGACTATGTGCTTCAAGAAATAAGAGAAAAAAAGAAGTCATTAACTTCATTTGGGACCAAATCATATGACGATTCGGGTTCCCCTCCGAGATCACATGTGATAATGGGAAGCAGTTTATTGGCAGCAAGGTGACGAAATTCCTCGAAGATCATAAAAATAAAAGAATCCTATTAACGCCTTACCACCCGAGTGCAAATGGTCAAGCCGAGTCCACGAACAAGACCATCATTCAAAACTTGAAGAAGAAGCTAGAAAATGTGAAATGAAAATGGAGAGAAGTGTTTCCCGAAGTACTATGGGCATATCAAACAACATCGATGTCACGCATAGGAGAGACCCCGTTCTCTTTGGTATATGGGTTCGAGGCTTTGATAGTGGTCGAAGTCGGGGAACCGAGCGGAAGATTTTAACATGCCACCGAGGACTCAAAGAAAGAGGCCATGACTAGTGCCCTCGAGCTACTAGATGAAAAGCGAGAGGCCACACTGGTCCGAATAGCCACCCAAAAACAAAGGATCGAAAGGTACTATAATAGGGGAACAAACCTCCGATACTTCGGAGTTGGGGACTTAGTCCTAAGGAAAGTCACTCTCAACACCCAAAACCTAAAGAAGGGAAGATAGGCCCTAGCTGGGAAGGACCGTACCGCGCCATTGGTGTAGTAGGCAAAGGGTCCTACAAACTTGGAACCATGAAAGGGGAGCAATTACCAAGAAATTGGAACATATCGATGCTAAAACTATTATTGCTAAGGTATAACCTTCTCCCTTTTCATTTATGTTTCATACAAACTTATTGCAGGTGTTCGATTGAGAAGAGTCGAAGCACCCTTTAGCTCGATGATCTTGGGTTTTAAAGCATGCAATGCACTCTTTTTCCCTTAGATCAGGTTTTATCCAAAATGGGTTTTACCGGCGAGGTTTCTAATGAGGCAACACCAATATGCTACCTAAGGAAAACTCAACATGTAGTCAAGGCTTCTTTTCAATCAACCTCGAATACCGGGGGGCATCACCCTCGGAGGTTACTCTTTCGAAGAAATCAAAATATGCCTAAGAGGGCCTCGATAGGAGAATGTTGTATTGGGCCAAACGGTCAAATGAACTGTGTCCATGTGGAACAATCGAGCCCTCGAGGGAAAAAAACATGTATACATGTATCATGTAATCGAAGAAGAATTTTTATCTATCAAAACACTTAGTTCCTCAATGAAATCTACTATTTTCACATCCAGCGGCTCGAGGGGCAAACACGCCCGAACACTCGGGGACTGTCATCAATAGTCAGCTTATCGAGTCATCAAAAATCGAACTCGTAAGACCTTAATGAGGCAACATCGAGTATGTAAGATCTCAATGAGGCAACAACGAATCTATAAGACCTCAACGAGGAATACTTAAGTTTATAAAACCATAAAAGGGCATAACACCGATACTAATACCAAGGATATATATTCGAACTTGTAAGACCCCTACAAAGGCATACCCTCGATATAGAGGCTGAGGTCATCTTACCGGGGACTAAAGTCTACGGCCGAACATAAAGACTGGTCATACTAAAAGGCTACGGCCGAATAACGCAGCTCGTAGATGCCCGACTTCTGCCATAAAATCTGAAGGCCTTCAAAAACTTCGAGAAAATCGGTTAATCAGGCAACCCTCGGCATAAGAAAAGGAGCTTCGATAATATCAGCTCCGAACAATGAATAGCCTTCGAAAAAATCGGCCTTCAGTTTAAAGGCTTCGAAAAATCATCCTTCGAGAGAATATCACGAGGTACTCAATTATCGTCACATATCGACTTACAATCGAGGTTCCTATTTGGGCCTTGGAAGAGTCGGACGAACACAAAATATGCCAAGGCATAACAAAAACTTTTAAAGTCTTTAAGCAGAATGAGGACAAATTATAGCCATGTTATAGGTCGAGTTGACCCTATCTAAAAAGAGCCTAAGGGCCAATATGTAAGAGCCTAAGTGCCGATCTAAAGAGCCTAAGGGACAAATTGAAAATAGCCTAAGGGTGACTATTTTTAAAACCTAAGGGTTGATACCTAAACAACCTAAAGGACGAAGCACACTGTGCTCGAGGCCCCACCTATGTTCGGACTTGAAAGCCCCGAGCTAAAGCTCAGTTCAAAGATCGGACCTTAGATGGTCACTTATGGTCGATCGATCATCGACCACATAAACCTAAGGGTTTTATATTATGGGTCCAACACATCAGGCTGATCATCGACAAGCGTCAAACATCAAAGATAAAGACAAGATGAAAAGTTATGCAAAACTAAGATGCAAGATATCTTTATGTTTAACAATAGTACAAAGGTACACCCACAACACACCCACAGAGAGCCCGTTACAAAAATCAAAAGTAGACCTAGTTTAGCATCGGGGACTTTGTATTTCCCCCCTCGGGGACTTTTCGTTCATTAACCCACTCAGGACTAACTTACTCATGGACCTCCTCCTCACCGCCTTCAGCATCGTCTTCATCATCAGAAGAAACAAGGAACTTGGCACCAATCTCTTCCTCAGTGGCCTAGTCTATCTCTTCCTCTCAACTCCATCTGGGCATCAGCAACATCTTTGAAATAGATGACTACCTTCGTGTCGGCCTTTATTTGTATCTCTTTGGCTTCAGCTCGGGCTTTCTTGATCTTGGGCTTCACTTTCGTAAGACCAGCCTCCAGCACATTTATCCTGCCCACCTGAACTAAATTACTCTCTTGAGTATTTCAGAGTTGAATCTCGAGGGAGGACACTTTAGCCAATGATTTTTTCTTGGCCGCAGAAAGCACATCCATTTATGAATTCCACTCATTGCATTCGGGTTAACTTGAGCGACCTCACCCCGATGATGCTCCAACATTTCTACCTTCTGCTGCGACTGAGTCATATGAGTGTTAGCCTCCAAAGATGGGAGAAGAAGCCCATACACTTCAAAAACTAAGGTTACCTGCTTCTCAAGCTCGTCCTTGTAGTCCCGAGCATGGGTCAACTCCGATCGAAGCTGTGCCAACTCCTTTTCCTTCTTGGCACAAAGAATTCTGAGGGTCTTCTTCATTAGAATGCAGATCGGCCTCATAGCGACGTAGCTTAGCCTTAAATTTTTCGAAGGCCTACGAAAAGATAAGTTTGATCAGAAAAAGAAAGAAAATATGAAGTCGGAAAATTTATAGCCCTATTAAAAACTCACCATTGAACAAAGTCGTTGAGCTTCCTCAAAGTTTGACTTTGCATAAGCCGGTTTGGACTCATCGACCCCAGGAAGCAACCCTAAAATAGGTAATTCTCACTTGGGACTCTGCCTAAGTCGGATGTCTTTAAGTCCCGAACATCCCTAGTGGTGTCCTTATGGAAGGTTGGGAATGATGGTGAGCGACCCACTTTAATGACCTCAGGGAAATATTCTGAGGCACTCTGATCGGGCAGAGGCACTTCAACACCTTTTCCTTCGAAATATTCCCCGAAGTCTGGGAAGCAGCTGGCAAGTTCGGAGACGAAGGGCCTTCGTCCTTTTTCTTCTTTTTATCTCCTCCTTCGAGCTAGGGGCTTCAGTTGCTGGGGGCTTAATTGCCTCGGAAGGCTTTCTGGTTCGAGTCACCAACATCGAACCCTCCACTTCATCGTCATCATCTCCCGCAGATCTACAGATGAATAAGTCCTTATTGGTGATTGTATTCTTCCTATGTCCCCGGGCTGGTTTTTCTTTGCTTTGGGAGTCCTCGTCCTTCATGGATCTTTTTCTCTTATTATCTTTCTTCGGATTTGAAGCTGAAGGTTCCTCTTACTACCAAGAGTGGGGGGCCTCATCTTGAAGGAATCACCAATACCAACAACAAAGAAGTTAGGTCCTGTAAAGAAAGGTATCTCTTAAAAAGGAAGAAATATCATTATAACATATACCATGGCTCTTCACTTCCCACTTGCCCCTCGACAAGTACATCCACTTGCGTTTATCGTAAGTCAAGGTAGCTGCAATTTTGCGAGCCCAGTCCGGGAGGTCGAGGACCACATCAGGCATCCAGGGGGCCGCTGAAAGAAGAGAAAGGGAAACAGTCACTCGACGTGTAACAAAATTAATGAAAGGAAGATGAAGAATCATATTTTACTCACGTGTGAAGTTCCATATCTCGGGGAATGATAGGAACTTCGAAGGAATGATGTTGATGATCCTCACTCTAATGAATCGGCTCATCCAGGCCTGATCCCTGCTCTCGTCGCTGCTAGAAAAGATAGATTTGGTGCCCTGGCATTGGAGTTTGATTAGACATCGAATGAGGTGGGTGAGGGTGAATTTTATCCCGTCCGTGTCGACAAAAAGCCTCATCATCAACACGATCCGCCAGAAGGACGGATGGATCCGGGCCAGGGTAACTTGGTACCTTTGGCAGAACTCGGGCACGAGCAGGTCGAGGGGACCTAATGTAAAATAGTATGTATACACCGACAAGAACCCCTATTCTTAGGTCGTAATATCCTCTTCACGAGAGGGTATTTGAAGAATGACCTCTTCTCCCCATCCGCATTCTCTCTTTACAACATCAAGGTGTTTCTCCACGATTGGTCGTATATACCTCGTGGCATTTTCATGATGACCAACGACATCATGACGCTTATCTAGTGTAAAGTCCTTCTGCAAGGAAAATTTTCTTGGAATAATCTCATGAAAATTCGGCGGCTTGCCACCGGTCGGAAGAGAAGAAGAAGTAGAGTTTCCTTCTTTCTGGGGAATGAATTTGAAGCCTTCTTCCTTGTAAGAAGCCAATTTTGATGTTTTAGCCATGAGTACATTAGGGTAAGAAGAAGGAGAAGAAAACACTGTCACAATTTTAAGGTGACATGGTGAAAGAAGTGGTTTAGAAAGGTGAGTCTATAGAAGAAGATATTTTCTGCAGAATGATAAAGTTCTTAATGAAGGGAAGGAAGCAAGTATTTATAACAGAAAACAACGACTGTTCATTGACGTTAGTGTCCAACCGGCTCTAACGAGCAGTTATGACTTTTTGGGGAAGAGAACTGACGGGTGACTTCGGTCGCTTAAACGCCTATGTCATAGGCATGACATCATCACACAGGGTCTCGAAGGGTCGAGAATTCAAATCGTTTCTTATCATTTCAATCTAAGTAATGCAGGGGCTATCTATATACGATCGATACAAGGGAATCCGATATCGAGGCCTCCATGGCATGCCAAGCCCGATCTCAAGATGCTCAAAGTAGAGTCTGAAGTTCAACCTCGAAGTGCATATCTCGAGGAAGTATGTCGAAGTCCCATCACGACCTACCTCATAGCAGTTTATAATCGATGACTGTCATGGAAAGGCGGGAATTTTCCAAGAACACTTGGTTAGAGCTAATAAGGTCTGCAAAGATAGTACAAGTCCCTACAAGGCCATTATATAACTGCATCGATAGCATTTCTCTGTCAGAATTAGACATGTACTATGTTGGGATTCACCCCTCCTATATAAGGGGGACCCCAATCATTCTTGTTTGAGAATATTTTTTTACTGCAATAGAACATTCTCTTCTTTTTTCATGCTCAACACTACCTCTCAGCTTTATTGGTCCTTATTTAGTGTTATTCATTTATTGTCTTTCATTTATTGCTATTATTCGACCTCCAGGCCCCCAATTACAGTGAGCTCGAGGCCTCAGTCTTGTGATAACTTTGATTTTCTTATCTCATTTTCCTTGCTTAGATTCATTACTTGTTGATTATTAACTAGTAATGGAATAAATAACATATTTTTAGAACCACAAATTAAATATAATTGTTAAAGCTATTTTCAAGGTAAACAGATCTCACTGCGGTATTACGTCAGTAATAAAGTATGGGTATTTGTGAGTTATTGTGTGTTTTTACCTATGGCTTTGAGTCAAGTGGGGGAGTCTGTTGCCTATGAGTTGATTGCACGATTATATGTTATATTGGTTTCGATTTGAGGTATACTGCTGAATCAGTTATGACTTGTAGAGGTTGATATCGAGGATGATTCGATTAAAGGAATTTCTGGATAGGGGTTGTATTATATTTGGTAAGTATATGGTAAACATTGAATGATTGAGTTGTTATTCATGAATGATGTAGTGTGCACGAAGTAGGATTCACCCGGTTGCTTAGGAGTGTGGATTATTTCCTTGGTTGTTATTGTGCTAATGGGGTATGGGTTTTTTGATCCGTTTGGTCAATTAAGTCGAGCTTTTAGCGGAATGGAAGACTCTTGAGAATGGTTTGAATGGATTTAAGATTTAATGTGGCAATTGGAAATTTTCAAGATTTGTATTTGGCTAGGATTTGAGATTTACATTGGATGCAATCAAGATGCGTGGTATATGTATATCGCTTTCGATTCTACATTTCGGTATCAGGAAAGGGATAGAATAGCTTAAATTCATAGGAAGTCTCTTCAGAGTAAGTACTTGAGTTGTTGTATGTTTGCGGTGCTTAAGAGAACATTCAACGGCTTATGAGCCTTAAGGCGTTGTGGTTTATGCTAGGGTCTTGCGTGGTGAGTTTTAGTCGAGGATTATGGTATTATGGCAAGGACAAGAATCAATTTGAAGGTAATTCAGATGGTAATGGGTAAGATCTGTTCTTTCGGTGCTTATGGTGTGGTGAGCTTCTAGACGTGAAACGTGGCTATGCTCTTGGGATATGGAAAACTGAGTAGCTTGGTTGAGTTAGAGGGATTCTGTCCTGGCGGTTTGTTTATGTTCAAATGGATTTTAGAGAGTTCTTGATGTTTTATACCGTGATTTGATATGTATATTTCCTACTGGAGTGTGGGGCATGTTGCGTATAGTGATTCCTCCAGGACGAAATCAATTGGAAAGTTCTTGGGTATTCGAGCATGTAGT
This sequence comes from Nicotiana paniculata, assembly GCA_005239505.1. Lineage (NCBI taxonomy): Eukaryota > Viridiplantae > Streptophyta > Magnoliopsida > Solanales > Solanaceae > Nicotiana > Nicotiana paniculata. The sequence continues at coordinate 11,247 of MDKI01092143.1, read as the reverse complement.
TGCTTGCGACCCGTAGTTGTTTTTGAGATTTTTGTATCTTTCATATGATGGCATAATGGAGGCAGAGTTGTATATTAGTTAGAATTGCAGACGCAAGGTCACAACTCGATTTTTAAAGGAAGGTCATGAAATTCGTAGGCAGCATGGGCGGTTTCAGATGACTAGGTAATGATGTTACTATTTGGTATGGCTTGATGAGAGTATATATTTCAGAAGGGGCTATGTGTTTTGATTTGTGAATACTTCATTGGTTCTGCAACACTCTTCTAGTTGATCGATTGCGAATATTCAAATTTTGCTTGGTGGCACAGAAGGATTATAGAGGTATTCCTCGTGGTATGATCGTGTATTAGGGGAAGTCTTTCTGGTGCTGAAGTTGGGGTCAGATATGGTGTTATGTGTGTTCTACGGGATTCAAAGTATGGGATTTCTGAGGAGCAGATTGTTTCATAGTTGAGGGATGTAAGGTAGTGGCCGAAGCTAGCTAAGTGATAGTGTGTGTTGTCATTCAGTTATTGTGGACTTTTGAAGGGTTAATCATGTAATTGTAGGGGACCAGAGTCAATTTGGGTGTCCATGGGTAGGCCAAATTATGTTGTGTATTCTACACCGAGTTAAATTGATGGACTCCATAATTCAATTATTGAGTGATGCATTATTCGGTTGTGGCTAAGCTTATTCGTGTTCTGAAATGATTCATGAGTTACACTTATATGCTTCGAGGAGTTGTGATTCGTTAGTTTTGGGCACACATGGTGCGGTTCAATTGTGGTCTTATAGCGAAATGAGTAATTGGGTATTGCATGATTGACGGCGTATTGGTTATGTTCTTTCGAGTTTCACGTGGTTATTGATTTTTGGGCAAGGTGGAGCGAGGTATACATTATGGACCGGTATTGGATAGGGGTCACGCATTGCAACGAAGTTAGGTTAGGAGTTGATCCTTTGGGTTGGTTTCGTGTGTTTTGGTTCTACAGTGTGTGCTAGTCTTTTAACATGGTGTCGTGAAAGTATTTGTTGAGCTTGCGGGACGATTCTCTCGTTTGTGTCATTTAGTATGTTTGAGTACACTTGACTTGTTTCTTATTGGTGCACGGATTGCATGGGTTGTGGCTTTGGATGATATTGATGTGGCATGTCACTAGAGTGGTTATGGTGGACGAAATGAGGTCGTCGAACCTAGAATGGGTGTTATCAGATCTGATTGCGGTATATTTGGAAGGATATTGATGTTGATCGGCTTAGAAATTTTGTATAATTCCTATCGAAGGAGAGAGAGTTCCACAACTTGTTGATCCGACAAAGAGATATGAGTTTCCCCATGTTTCTTTCACCATTGGCAGTATATGAAGATGTTAGAATACAGAAATGTTCGATAAGAGATGTGTTAGCGACATTGGCTTGTTTGAGCAACTACTGTGATTAGAAATTATTTCTATGAATGTTTGAGTTATGTGGTATATCATGTGTTTTCAAATTGGTTTATGGCTATGGATTAATACAGCTTGTTTAGGCTTATAGAGTGTGCTGATGCGAGATTATGATATTATAAAAATATCGGACGTAGAAATTGGATTCTAAGGCTTATGGGCTAGGTTGGATTAAGAAATTTCATTCATGTTGTGTTATCATACCTATATGGGATAGGGTGACGTGGGATCACCCCCGCGTATGTACATAGTGAGGTTATACGATGAATTGTTGTCCTTTGGAACAACCCTTGGCACATTCGAGGACAAACGTATGTTCACATGGGGAGGATGTACGACCCGACCGTTTTTTTTAGAATTTTCACTTCGCTCAGTTATGACTTATGTGGATCGTCGGTTTTTGTTTTTAGGTTATTCAGAATTGATTTGGAAGAATGATTCTCAGTTAGAAGCTTTAAATTTGAAAGATTTGACCAAGTTTGACTTTTTAGAATTTGGTATAGGATTAGATTTCTGACGGTTCAGTTAGCTCTGTTGAGTGATTTTGGACTTAGGAGCACGTACGGATTGTTTTTTGGAGGTCCGTGCTAGAATTTGGCTTGAAATGGCGAAAATAAATTCTGGAAAGTCTGACCAGGAGTGGACTTTTTGATAATTGGGTCGGATTCTGATTCTGGAAGTTGGAGAGGGTCCGTAATTCCAAATTTCACTTGTGTGCAAAATTTGATGTCAATCGGACGTGATTTGATACGTTTCGGCATCTGTTGTGGAAGTTTGAAGTTTCAAAGTTCTTAAAGTTCTATTGGAGGTGCGATTCTTCGTTTCGATGTTTTTATGCGTTATTTGAGGCCTGGAGTAGGTATGTGTTATGTTATGGTATTTTTTGGTACGTTCCGACGGGGTCCCGAAGGGCTCGGAATCGTTTCAGATGGATTTCAGATAATTTTTCCTTCATTCTTCACTGCTGGTTCTGCTGAAGTCCGGTGCACCCAGTGTTCTTCGAGATCGCGGGCTGAGGGTTGCGATCGCATAAGGGAGAAATTGAGGCTGAGTGGTTATTCATCACGTTTGCGAATATGGGTCCTCATTCGCATAGGTTGCTGCTGATCGAGCATCGTGTTCGCGTATGTGTGGCTGCATTCGCATTGTAGAAATGAGCTGGGCAGGCCTTCATGGTTTATTCATAGCGTTCACGAGCGAGGGGCCGCGTTCGCGTACGATCTTTTTGAGGTTGAACAAGTTCCTGCTTCGCGATCGCATAGCTTGTTGCGCGATCGCGTAATGTTTTTGCAGAGGTAGCGCAACTTCTTTTTCACGATCGCGATTCATTTATTCGCCCAATGATTATAATGTACTCTATTTCAAGGGTTCAACCATTTTCGCATTTTAGGAGCTATGGAGCTCGGCTTAAGGGGATTCTTTGAGCAATTTTAGATATCTGTTGATGAATTTTAAAGAGGAACTTGGCCTAAAGTTCCATAACATAAACTTTTGAGTTTTGAACATCGAATTGGAGTCGGACTTGAGTGAAACTAATATGGTTGGACTCGAAATATAATGCTTTGTCGGTTCCGAGGTGTAGGCGCGGCAGGGATTTTGGGCAGATTTTGGTTTTGACTCAAGATTGATCATTTTGATTGGGATTGATTCCCTTAGCCTTGTTTGGCATATTTGAGTTGTTTTTCGTAGTTTTGAGCCGTTCGGAGGTCAGAACGCACGTGATGGCATCTTAGGAGCATTGATTGGCTCGTTCGTGGTAAGTAACTCTTATAAACGTAGTGATGAGGGTATGAAACCCTGCATTACATGTTATGTGATTTGTATTGAGGTGACACACATGATGGGTGACGGGCGTGTGGGCGTGTGGACGTGCACCCTGTGAATTTGGACTTTTTTGTTCCCATGGCCCTGTATAGTGGCCATAATTTGTTGATATTCGTTTTTTCACTATGTGATAATGAAATTGAGCTATCGATTATGCTAAATGTCATGTTTATGGTTTATGTTGATATTGTTTGTACCCATAGTGGTCATTTTTTGCTGTCGTCTCATTGATTTCATTGATATTTTGTATTCAGTCACATTCATGAATTCATATTATATCCTAGTCTGACTTCTTACTTATCGATACATCATATCATTTTTCCGGGTCATTTTTCATGAAATTTTGAGGTTGTGGGTGAGATTGAAGAGATTGATGACTGAAAAGAGCTTGATTATGACTTATATATATGGATTCAGGTTGCACGCCGCAACATGTTATATTGATTTATGCGTGTATTGGCTTATGATAGTGCTTGGGTTGTAGGAGCCCCTCCGGATACTGTACACACCCACAGTGAGCGTGGTTCATTATATTCAGGGATGGATCTTCCCTAGTATGGAGATGGATCTTCTCCATGAGGCTGGATTGGCATTATTCCTAGATTATGGAGACAGATGATAAATGATGTACATATATTCTGGGATGGATCTTCCCTAGGCCTTATGGGCCATATACGGTACCGAGTGGTTGAGCATTGATATATCATTGAGGGATGTATTTCCCTGGACATTGATCTTGTCCGAAGCATTATATACTTGGAGATGGATCTTGTCCATGAGGCTGGATTAGCCTTCTTTGGTACTGAGTGATTCATGATCAGTGATGTATATACTCCGGGATGGATCTTCCCTAGGCCGTATGGTCCATATACAGTACTGGGTGGTTGAGCATTGATTAGCGGAAAGAGTGAGATAATGCGATTAAGTACCCTGAAAATGTGAGTACATGATTCATCTCTAGGATGCATGGCATTGGCATGCATACATGATATACATGCATAGAGATGCATTTTTCTCATGTTGTACAGTATCATGTATCTCATGGCTTGTACACAAAGATATATGTGGGCATAAAGAGAGATTTTATACTCGTTATTTGGAAAGAAAATGAAACTTCTCACTTACCGGTGAAAGGATTTATAGAAATACCACAGTTTTAAAACTTACCTGTATTTTTGGAATCTCTGTCAAAAGAATTGAATTTTTACTAAGATACTTGAAAAGCATACATATTTTCTAGAACTGTGAACTAGTTGAGTATTTTTACTTATCAGATACCCCTTTATACTTGCGTTTTTACTGTTACGAACTCTTGTGGAAATATCGGTGTTGGATCCGACCCAGTATTACCTCATCACTACTTTCAACCTAAGGTTAGGTTACTTAGTACATGGGGTCGGTTGTACTGATACTACACTTCTTCCTATTGCGTGCAGATGTTGGCTGCAGTTGTTGCTATATTCGTGAGTTGCTGGACTTGAAAATGTACCCGCGTCCATGTTGTAGCTGCCTCTATTGTTCGGGGTAGCCTTAGATTAAATTGTGTTGTATATGTACTTCGCAAACAGACTATGTAATTACTTCATTTGCGCTTGTTAACTCTATTCTTAGAAGCTCATGATTTGTACTACCAGTCCTTGGGAAGTATAATAGATTTAAATAACTTATTCTATAATTGACTTGTAAGATTATTGAAATTTGATAGTTATTAGTTGGCTTAACTAGTGGGTTGGGTTAGGTTCCAGCACGACTAGTAGATTTTGGGTCGTGACAGATTGGTATTAGAGCTCTAGGTTCATAGGTTCTGCAAGTCATGACCAAGTGTCTAGTAGAGTCTTGCGGATCAGTACGATGACGTCCATACCTATCTTTGAGAGGCTGCATGACATTTAGCATATACTTACTGTCATTTTTTCCTTATCGTGCGACATTGATTCAACTTGAAGCGAACTATTTGAATTCATACCACGCATTCGTATGTGCACATGAGCACTCGGTATCAGCAGTGCATAGACGGCTTGTGATTTTTGTGATTGAGGTTTGAGATGTGATTTTGGCATGTTGATGATGGTCTAGTTGGGAGGTATTGAGGCCGGGTTTTATCAGTGGCTTGAGTATTGGGATTTCGATTGTGATAGCACGTGCATTTGGGACTTATGTGCTCGTTTGTATGTTTATTTGTGGGATTTATGACTAGATGACTATGTGGTGGGTTTGATTTCATTGCGAGATGTGTTCAGATTGTTCGAGTGTGACAAGAAGAGTTTGCTTGAGATGTGGCAGGACTATTGGGTGTTTGACCTTGGTATGGATTTGGCATATGGCCTCGAGTTATGGGTGTATTGAAGGACCTCTCATGTAGTTTAGTTGTGGAGTGTAGTGGATCTTCATGTGGCATTATGAGTTAAGACTTAGAGAGATACCAGTTTGAGGCCAAGCATGCGGGGTTATCTCCTGCGAGGTGTCCTGAGGTTGTGTGATCCTTATGGTGTTTTGTAGCGAGTTCTCTGCTACCAGTGAATGATATGTGTTGCAATTTTAGTTTAGATCGCTTGTGGAAGTTGTCCCGAGTATTATGATGGTGAATGCGATATTTGCAGATAACTTGAGGTACTAAATGTTTTGCGTTACAGGAGTTCAGGAAGGATTTGGTTGAATCTCAATGCGGTATTATGACAGTAATAGAGTATAGGCATTTGTGAGTTGTTTTGTGTTTATACCTATGGCTTTGAGCCAAGTGGGGAAGTCTATTGCCGACGAGTTGATTACACGATTATGTGTTATATTAGTTTCGGTTTGAGGTATACTGGTGAATCTGTTATGACTTGTAGAGGTTTATATCGAGGATGACTCGAGTAAAGCAATTTCTTGATACAGGTTGTATTATGTTTGGTAATTATATGGGAAACATTGAATGATTGAGTACTTATTCGCGAAGGATGTAGTGTGCACAAAATAGTGATTCTCCTGGTTGCTTAGGAGTGTGGATTACTTCCTTGGTTGTTATTGTGCTAATGGTGCACATGTTGTTCGGTCTGTTTGTGTCACGATGCAAACTGATGGGCTGCGACGGGCACCTGGTACCTTACTCAACCGAGTAACAACATAACATATCTTTAGATGTCATACTATAATAGATAACCAAGCCGGAAGGCTGTAATGAGACAAGTAGAATACAACATGTGATACCAACTTATACATAAGACATACGGGCCTATAAGACCAAAATACCCATTCGTATACTGAACATAGGCCGACAAGACTATACAATCTTTTACATACATGACATCCATCTACAATCCTCCAAGAATACATAATTTACATAAAGGGCGGGACAGAGTCCCGCCATACCAAACGATACACGTCTAAACCATACTAACCAAATAAGCAACTCTGATGCAAATGGAGCGCACTAAGATCTTCCGCTGAGATGATAGCCTACTTGGAGGGCTCTCGACATGTCTATCGGGACATGCAGGGATGAAACGTAGCGTCCCAAAGAAAAAGCGATGTCAGTACGAATAATGTACTGAGTATGTAAGGCACATAAATAAGTACATAACTGACATGGAATAAATATAGAGTAAATGACTCAACCTATAAGTCTAGAAAAATTTGTAAATCATGAAACACATATAGTGTCATGCATATGCGTATGAATGTCATGCCGTGCATAGTACATGTTTCATAACATCATCAGCCTCTGAGGGCATCCTATCAGATCATCTCGGCCACTATGGGCAAATCATCAATGCATACCAGCTGATCAGGTGGTAATGCGTATATAACGCCGTAACCTATTTCCCGTATCCTATATAAATATAATATACATATATACGTGTATATAACGCCATCTGGTCATGGGTCAATGTACATGTATAAATGCATGAAATGCATAGGAAATATATTAATAAAATTTTCTCGGAACACCATAAAAATCAATATGCCTTTCGGATAAACATTATCAAATACGTATTTTTTTGGGACCCATGAACAGAAGATTGTAATAATTCACATGCAGAATAAAGAATATGGACATCCCTAATATTTCTATGAATAGAGTAATTTATGAAAATCGTGCGTTTGCTCATTTCTTCCGTATAATTTAAATCATGCAAAAAAGAAAGAAGGAATGGCCTTAACATACCTGGGCCGATTCTCTTGAAAATTCCTCTAACACACGTCAATTGCGTCAACTCAAAACAAGTCATATGAAGAGATCAACGCAATCACGTTGGTCAAAGAAAATTTGGCCGAAACATTTTCATCCCCAGAATGCCGTTTCTAATGTGATTTGGATAGAGACTCTTGAATAACTTTTCTTTTCCTATTGGTGAAGATTCTTATAAATCTCACGTTAGTATTAGTAATGAGGCCAAAATGGCTTAGCCTAGTTTCCAATCCAAGAATTTGTACTTGTTAGAGATGAAAATGTTAGGTGTAGTCTTTCAAGACATAAAGTGTTTTCTTTTAAGTATAACTGTTGCCACCTAATACATATGAATCACAAGTCATTTTATTATTTTTGTATTGGCTGCCACGTTATGGACTTTTATTATTATCCAAAGGTTATTGATTATTCAGTCACTAATTAATAATTTGCTTGTTAATTCCCCCATTAACCAATAATTCACATAATTAACAACTATCCCAAATTACTTATAATACTAGTCACTTTAAACACACCTTACATACCTTACTATCTTGGTTATGGGGTACCTTATATGGTACTAGTCCATAAATATCGGGTATTAATGCTCGGCCCATATTTTATCCCAATATGCCAAACTTGGACGAAAATTCATTTTCTTGGACTTGCTTCCCCTCTCACCTTCACTAATTTACTCATTACTTGCTTGAAATAGCATAATCCTTATAATCTCTTAATAATCTCTTCCTGGGACTGATGTCAATTAACTTACAACAACTTAAACGTACAATACAATAGGGTGCAGCATCGTCCTAATTTAATATTGCAGGAAGTAACATCATTGTAATATTGCGGGGTGTAACATCATTCCCCCTTCGGAACATTCGTCCTCCAATGTTGACTGATGCTCTTATCATTTTCATAACGTATAGCTCTTGTGAATAGATTAATACTCTCCTTTTCATTTAGGCAGTTATTCCGTGAATAAATCCAAAGTCTAGGGTATCCCCCCTTTAGTCTTCTTTCTCATATCACGACTTGTTATTGAATTCTTTTTAATGTCATTAACTATTGCTACCTCCTGTAATGCAACCTGTATGATTCTAGCTTTGTAAGTGCTCTTATGCGACTCATCTTTCCTTTCCCCTGTAGCTTTCAATTCTAGGCCTCACTTTGTAAACATATACAGATCTTGAAAAGATGTCCATTTGGTACTTTTTGGGCTTATGAATATTTCTATATCTTATTTAATAAATCCGCTTATCCATTCGTATGACTTTATCGTTACTAAGGTCTGCCACCAACTCCAGGTTACTTTCGTTGCTTATCGTTAAGACTAATTGTCTAATCTCATCTGATAATGTTTAACTTTTATCCATCTATTGTTGATTTACCTTAATATTGATTCACTATCTACTACTGATAACTTGATCTTTTATGTAACACTGCTGCTAGGGCTCACGTCTCATCGAGGATATCTGGAGTAGTTAGATTGATCCACCAAGTGGTGATACTATACTCCCATAATCGTACTATATAGCATCCCAATGTGACTTACCTTATATGGGTAGTTTAATCTTGTCCAATTCGTGAAATCCCTTTCTTTTCTCGTCAGACCATTACTCAGTCGAAGGCCCAAACATCATCCTTTATCTATCACAATCACACCCTTATTCTACTACCAGGGCATCATTCCATCTCTTCTAAATGCTACTAGTCTTATACTCCTTTGATTTCATTCATGCTACAGTGAGCTTTGTATAACTTAGAGAAACCATCTTCTCTTCTTGTTTTCATGGGCTTAATCCTGAGGGCTTATCCATTTTCGTTACCTTTTCACTCGCCCTTTCTTATCCTTACTACTGTCTTCTAGAAGATTGTCGTTTAATCATACAATAGCTTGCGACCTACATATATCTATTTATAGTACTTACAACCTTTCAACTTGGTTGCATCATAGATTTCCTTGTGTTGTTCTAGAACATCAAGCGAGACATCACATCGTCTCTAACTTTTCTTTACTCTCATAATCAGGCTTCTGGATACCTAGATCATAGGCTGGAAGATATACTACTGACAATGCCACTATTATTCCTAGATATTGAATCCCCACACTTCTAGACTTTATTCGAAGTAAGGACTATTCACAACCTTCTGTATTTGAGTATCTCGTACTTTGTCCACCTTTACCTTACGTATTTTAAAATCTTGCATTTTATCTTGTATCTCTTTCATGACCTCCCTTCCACATAGTTATAGTTCACCTTCACAACTTAAAGCTCTATTGTAATACTTGTACCTCTCGGCATACACAATTTGGTGGGAGCTTCATACTGACTTGTTACGAGGCTAGTACTTCCTCTAACTGGCTTTATCATTGAGCGATTATAGATTATGGTTGTTGTAATATCTCCCTTGTACCTTTGATATTAAGAGTAATTCTGCAATATTCCCAATCACGATTTCTATAATTTCTAGGTCCAATAACCGAATTCCTAATTTACTTCGTTGATGTAACTCTTTAGTTTCCTCCTTCTTGTGATCGACCTTTATGTCAGTTTAAATTTTCTCCCGCTCTGGGGTTCATGGTATTAGTTATTCTGTTTAGCTGTTTATGGGCACTGAGGAATATGCATGATACAATCCTTACTATTAAGCGCGTTCATGATGTCACCAACTCGGGATCATTGATCAAATAATTCCTTTCATTCCTTCTTGGCTTTTTTTAACGTAAGCTATTACATTTCTTGTCTTTCTGCCCCCTTGTTGCGTGCTTACTTAGCTTATCTTAGTTCCCAACATGCCAGAGTTTTCGTGCAACTCATATAATCTCGAATATTACTTTAGTTTTACTTCCCGTTCATTAGCCACGGTAGGTGACACTTTCCTTTGGAGGTGCGTACAATGTTGTTGTGAGAATGTTGTTACACGACCATTTCCTCTTTAGGTCGCTGTGCTTAGGTTGAAGACTTATTCCTTATTTCCTCAGCTAGTCTTTTATGATATTACTTAAGGAGGATCCTCTGAATCTTGTAAAGTTATGAGCTCATTACATTGTATATTCAACGGATCTCATGATGTCCTTCCTTGCGTATACTTATCTGTAGTTACTTACCTCCACGACCTTGTGCTCGTGAGGTTGCTTCTGAGCTGATATTTTGATTGTTTTCCCAGTGGAACTCCCTTCTATCTACGTAACCCTCATATGGTACCTTTACTACCACAACTTCTATATTAATATTTCTCAAGGTCATGATGTAAAATTTGTGAGACTGAATTCCCCATGTTGGTGTTCATTATGTTTATCTTGCATGGTCTATTGATTTGTCTGTATCCTTTTGTCTAGCCATAACTAGGTCCCTCGTCAATCAACTACTAACTACTCGTTGGTTCATTCTCATATCAATGTTCTGCGTAATATTTCTTGGTTTATTTCCTTTGTCTGAACTTATCTTTTGCACTTGCTCCTTATTTATCAATAACATCACGGTCAGGAACCCTTACTTCCTTTCCCTGACGTCGTGTTTGCATAATGTTATTGAATCGTCGCTGATGCAAGACTAAATTGCATAGTTTAACATGTGATATACCTTACATTTTATGCGCATTAATGATAAAATTACACTTGTTATGTTCTTAATGGAGTTTATTTCATGTGTCGGTGAAGTCGAGATGGAAACGGAGCTAAAGGGATGCAAATACGTCAAAAAATACGCGAAAGGAGACACCCGGGCGATAGCCGGGCGACAGAGCCAAACAATCTAACCCTACCTGGCGTTTGCCAGGCGTTAGGGCTGAAACGCCAGCCCTAGCCTGGCGTTAGCCAGGCCTTTGGGTCCAAAC
>ML354031.1:2072-64782 GCA_005239505.1 Nicotiana paniculata | reverse complement strand
GTGTGTATATATATATATATATATATATACACACACAATTTAGGATGTTGTATATATGTAAATCGTAAATAACTATAATATATAAGTGTTTGACGATTTTGACTAGTAATACCGACCGATTCGGTTGGTAACTTTATAATTATATTAAAATATATTTTTTATTGGCGGAAAAAATAATTGACACTGGCGGAGAAAAACAAATAAGAATTTTCGAATGACATCGGTCGGTATTCTATAAATTTTTTAATTAATCTATTCTTTGGTAGATAGTATGCAAGTTCAACAAGGCTTTTGTCAAAGATTGACCATTTTCTGACCGCAGCCGGTCAGAATTTTCTACTGTGTCAGATAAAGCAAATTTTCTTTTTTGTGGGGCCATATTTTTCGACCGATTGTGGTTAGTATATTTAGGTACAATTTGTTATTTGAATTTTTCGATCAATTTACTTTATTTCCGACCAATTTCGATCTGCATGCTCCGGACAAATTTTGACAGTTTTCTAATAGTGACATAGATGTAAAGAGAGTTAATTAACATATACCAAAAAGTATTCTCAAAATCTTGCAGTTTTCAACCTGCTATATCCTTTCTATAATAGCATGGCCTGGAAGGTAAAATAAGAATATTAACTTCTAAACATAGAAATATATCAATCACTTTTAAGAGATTAAAATAAAACATTGTCTCACTCTCTGCAACATAGGAGTATTAATTATTTTTAATCTAATTTTTTAATATAAAAAATTATGTCTGAATTACGAAATCCATTATCGCAAATCACACCTCATCATTTGTTTGAAATGGATAAAAATAAGTGAAAAGGACCGAAAACGCTCCGTAATTATGGAATATAAAGAAAATTTAATCTTCCTCTGAATTTGATCCCAAATATTTCTTTGTCGTTAGTACACTGATTCAATTTGTCCCATAAAAATTAATACCCCCTCAGGCCCACAATAAATGATTATTTTATTTTTTTTATTTCGATCAAAAATAAGTATTTATTTACATAATTAAGAAAGAGTTAATTTTATTTTTTTAAAATTTACTCTTATTTACATATTCCAATGTGTCAAAGTAACAGTTAATTAAGGTTAATTTAATGAATACATCTTCTTTCTCTAGAATTTCGTATTTCCTTAATGGATATGTCAAAGGTAAAAGGGGTATTTGCATCTATACCCAGTTTCTGGGTCACATTTTAACTTATACTCGTTTTGCAAAAAAAATTACAATCGTACCCACTTTCGGATAACTTTAGACATACGGACCTGAAGTAGTAAAAATTTATGTCTGAAGTTTGAACTTCAGAATGTTTTGCCTGAAGTGTACCTTATCAAAGCAAAACTTCAGATATTTTTGACTGAAGCTTGGCCTGACTTGCTAAAGCAATCACGCAAAATTCAGTTCATAGTGCAATGACAACTTCAGTTCAATAAAACTACAGCATGTATTAGCTGAAGTTTTTGTTTTGTAATTGCTGAACTTCAGTATTCTAGGAGCTTAAGTTTGTTTTGTAATTGTCGAACTGCAGCATTCTAGGAGCTGAAGTTTGTTTGTATTTGCTGAACTTCAGCATTCTATGAGCTGAAGTTTGTTTTGTATTTGCTGAACTTCAGCATTCTAGGAGCTGAAGTTTTTGTTTATATTTGCTAAATTTCAACATTTTTAGAGCTGAAGTTTTGTTAGGTCCTTGCTTTAAAATATAACTTAAGCCAAATCTAGTAAAGCATAATTAACCCAATTTTGTCTTTTTTCTCAACGCGAACATTAAGACAACGAAATATAAAAGCAAAAACAGATTCGAATTGAGCTTAAACAATAGTAAAAATTAAAGCATCATAACAGCTCACAATTCTAAAAATATCATAAACTACATTAAAATAAACTACATTAAAATATATTCATAACCACCATATAAAATCATAGTCATTCGAAGAAGAAAAAGAAAACGAAGGAGGAGAAGAAGGAGGAGAAAAAGGCCTGAAGTTATTTAAAAAGTAAGTATAAATTAAATGAGGACGATCAAATTAAATGTCTATGTAATTTTTAAAAGGTAAAATAGTTACTTATGGTAGGCCGAAGAAAGTAATGCTAATTATCGAATGAATTTCACAAATTTTGTTAATTGAAAAGGTCTAGGAGAAGTCAAGTGGTACTATCAGGTGCAGTTGTCTCTATGTGTATGTATAAGGAACATCGAGTCAGAAGAGAGTCACGAATCAAATCCATCCATCCATCTATCTAATCAGAGACATGATAAAAAGCCACGTCAGGGTATGTGGGGCCACTTTCCTATTATGAAAAACAAAACTCTCTCTAACTGTTGCTTTTTTTGATGTATGAATCAAACTTTGAATCTCTCTTGTTTGTAGGTCCTTCAATTATGCAACTCATTTAATAATTGTACCACCATTTCTCTCCCTTGCTCCAAAATCGTACATATGTTTCATGTTCACTTCTTTTTCATCATTCTCTCGTTAATATCCGAGAGATTACATAAATATACTTTCTATTTTACACAAGGTACGTAGGGGCAACGTTGAATACATCCAGCGGCATTTTTCGAATTTCTAAAACATGAATGGACCGCTAAAAAAATAAAGAAAAAATGTAAATAGGACTTGATCTTTATTTCTTTGAGTAAATAATTAAGTACTGAACCAAATGCATAATTCAACTTTTATGGAGTGTGGATGCCAACATATAATATTTGGACCCAATAGAAATTTACGACATGCCTAATACTTTTAGATTGTCATAAAAATATCTAACCACAAACTATTTTAATCGTTAACACCGTTTAAATCACTCTTCTATGTATATCGATATCACAATCCAAGTTTATCTAAGATGTTATATGCATTCTTACTTTCTTCAGAGTCATGTCAGGTTAAAGCACGCCAATCTTTCTCTTTGATCTGCCCTTATTAGCCCGTCTCTGTCATGAGCGTTACATACATTTCCTGTTAGGAACTCAATCTCTTCATAACTGAGAATTATTCCACCACCATATTAGACGAGTCCCACTCCAATACCATATGTCTTACAACATACCTCATGAATTTGCCCCTTGGACTATCATCGAGCTTAAGAACACATGTAATATGAACACTTTAATTAATTATTCTTCTCTCCTTTTTGATGTGAATTTTTCCTAATTAAGGTACCATATATACCCCTTCTTTTAGTCTTTCTCAATTTAGAAGCCTATCAGTCTTTTTCTTTGACATTTTTCTTAGACATTAACCAATTATTTCCTCAACTATAAACTTAGCCCACTTTATTTACTGATGGGCCAAAAAGGACGACCCATTTTGGGTCCGAAACCGACAGTTAGGTACACATATAAAGGTGAATCATTGAAGTTGAGGTAGCTAGGCTCATCATTCTTCAAAGTTGCAAGCATATTTTGGCGCCTACCGCATGGATCCAAAATAAGAACAAAAAGATGTTACAACTCAAAAGCATGTCTGCATTATAATTTATGGGGTTATCTTAATTCATTATCTTTAGCTTGAACACTCTCTCTCTCTCTCTCTCTCTCTCTCTCTCTCTCTATATATATATATATATATATATATAGAGAGAGAGAGAGAGAGAGAGAGAGAGAGAGAGAGTGTTCNATATATATATATATATATATATATATATATATATATATATATATATATGTATATGTATATTGAAATTTATTAAAATAAGTTCAAATATTAATAAATTGTAATGAGCTGAATCGAATTAAGGAATTAAACAACAATAACAATAATTGAAAGATTTTGGGACAATTTTCTGTTTATATCATAAAGAAAAAAATGGGTTACAAGCTGAACTATCTACTGTCTAAGCTAATCTCCATGGCTGTAGAATTTCCTGAAGAAGAAGAAAAGAGAAGAAGACTGTTAGGGAGGAAAAGAGGAAGAAGAGAGAGAAGGAAATGAGAAAGAGATCGAAGAGAGAGAAGAGGAATTACACTGATGAACGATGCCATCCCCATTCTTTTGAGGTTAGTTATAACAACCTCCCTGCTGACGTGGCCAAATCTTAGCCCTTGGAGTTCATTAAAGCCCAATCTAATTCTAGCCATTGGTTCAAATTTCTGTTATTCCATTCCAATTTTCCGTTACTGTCTTCCTTCCATTCTTCATTCGAATCCAGCTACTACTACTTCTTCATAAGGGATCATGACATACCCTCCTCCTACAAACAATACTTGTCCTCAAGGATTGGCATCAAACTCTGGAAACCTTGCCTTGACGTAGTGATAATCCTCCCAAGTAGCGTCTTCTGGAGGCAGATTGGACCACTGCACCAATACTCTCACCATAGCAGCATTGTTTCTATTGATAAGCTGTCTTTTTAGGATTGCTACTAGCTTCACCAGGAACTGACCATCCTTGCCCGTGACTGGTAGGATTGTCTGTACGACCACTCTCTCTCCCACCTTTTTTTTAAGCAAAGATACATGGAAAACAGGATGGACCTTAGATTTCGGAGGAAGATCCAATTTGTAAGCCACCTTGCCAATTAGTGCCAGTACTTTATAGGGTCCATAGTACTTAGAGCTCAGCTTCAAGTTCCTTCTCCATGCCATAGAAGTCTGTCTGTAAGGCTGTAATTTTAAGTAGACCAAGTCCCCGACTTGAAATTCTCTATCTATCCTCTTCCTGTCAGCATATTATTGCATCCTCTCCTATGCTTTAGTGAGGTTGTCCTTTAAGAGTTGTTGCATTTGTTGCCTATGCATCATTGTATCTTCCGCAGCTGGTACCACCGTCTCCAATAAGGGTACCAAGGATAACTGTGGAGGTTTGTACCCATATAATGCTTCAAAAGGGGTACACTGTAGGCTGGTGTGGAAATTGGTATTGTACCACCATTCTGCAGTAGCTAGCCAGTGCTTCCACTGTGTTGGCCTATTGCAGTCATACATCTGAGGTAGTTTTCTAAGCATCTATTGACCCTTTCAGTTTGGCCATCACTCTGCGGGTAATAGGTAGTGCTATAATGAAGCTGAGTTCCTAGGAGTTTAAACAAGGCCTGCCAAAAGTGGCTCAAGAATACCTTGTCCCTATCTGTCACTATAGACTATGGAACACCATGTAGGCAACGTATCCTTTTCCAAAATACTTCTGCCACTGATACTGTAGTGTAAGGGTGTTTTAGAGCTATGAAGTGTGCATATTTGGTTAACCTATCAACCACTACAAGAATCACTTCCTTATTCTTGGATTTGGGCAATCCCTCAATGAAGTCCATGCTAATGTGGCTCCAAGCTTAGTTAATGGGAAGGGGCTGCAGTAACCCAGGATAGGCCATATGATCATCCTTGCTCTTGAGACAGACATCACAACTAGACACATGTTCATTGACCATCTGTTTCATTCTAGGCCAGTAGAAGATTTGTGCTAACCTTTTGAGAGTCCCAAGTTGCTCCGAGTGTCCACCTAGAGGAGAATATTTAAAGGTGGATATCAGATGAGCCTTGAGCTCACCCGTGGCACCAATCTAAATCTTTCCCTTTTTCCTGAATATATTGGCAGTGTAGTGCCATATGTTAGGTACTTGCTGAGTCACAACTATTTGACTAATGATTTCTGCAGCTTTAGGGTCCCCTTCATAGTTGTGTGTTATTTCCTGTACCCATGTAGGAACTGATATACTGATGGTTTGTAATGCTCCTGCTAATTGGCTTCCTTGCCTCTCTGATTCTTCTTGTTTTCTAGAAAGGGCATCAGCTACCCTAGTTTCAGCTCCCTTCTTGTACTGCACCTCATAATCCAACCCAAGCAATTTGGTCAACCCTTTTTGTTGTATAGCAGTGGTCACTCTCTGTTCAAGGAGGTACTTTAGGCTGTGATGATCAGTCCTCACCACAAAGTTCTTGTATTGTAGGTAATGTCTCCATTTGTCTACTGCATTCAACAAGGCCATGTACTCTTTTTCGTAGATGGATTTGCCTCTATGTCTGGGGCCCAGAACTTTTCTAAAGTAAGCTATTGGTTTCCCTTCCTGCATTAGTATAGCCCCAATGCCTATTTGTCTAGCATCAGTCTCCACTATGAATTCCTTGTTGTAGTCAGGCAAAGCCAGTATAGGTGTGGACACCATAGCCTCCTTCAATCTTTCAAAGGCTAAGTCTGCCTCTTCATTCTACTTAAATGCATCATTTCTCAATAAATCAGTCAAGGGCCTATAGATGATACCATATTTGGCAACATACTTTCGATAATACCCTGTTAATGCAAAGAATCCCCTCAAAGCCTTTATAGAACTGGGCTTAGGCCACTCAACCATGGCCTTTATTTTTGAGGGATCGGTTGATACTCCTTCTACAGTTATAACATGTCCCAAATACACCACTCTAGACTGACCAAATGAGCATTTAGATCTTTTAGCACATAAGGAGTTTTTACTTAGAATATCAAAGACTGTGCTTAAGTGAGCTACATGTTCCTTCTCAGATAAGCTGTAAATAAGTATGTCATCAAAGAATACTAACACAAATTTTCAAAGGAAGGATTGAAAAACTTGATTCATCAATGCTTGAAAGGTAGCTGGGGCGTTTGTTAGCCCAAATGGCATCACCTTGAACTCATAATGTCCCATGTGAGTTATGAATGTCTTCTTATAAACATCTTCTATCTTCATTCTAATCTGGTGGTAACCAACCATTAAATCCACTTTTGAAAACATCACAGACTCAATAAATTCATCCAGTAAATCATCCACAATGGGTATTGGGTATTTATCCTTTATTGTAATGTCATTAATCCTCTATAGTCTACACAGAACCTCCAAGTCCCATCCTTTTTTTTGACGAGTAAGGCTGGTGAAGAGAAAGGTGATTAACTGTGCTGTATGATGCCATTGGTGAGCATCTCCTTGACCTGCTTTTCTAGTTCGTCCTTCTGGTAATAATTGTATCTATAGGGCCTTAAATTGACTGGCATAGCCCCAGGTTTTAAGGGAATGGTGTGGTCCAAGGTTCTAGCAGGGGGTAGGGCTTTTGGTTCAGCAAACACATCTGAGTACTGTTGCAGTACCCCTTCAAGGGCCTCCCCAATTGGATCCTGCTCTTTTGCCCTTATAGCACTCATCATGAACAGGTGCGCTATTAGGTCCTGGCCTTTCCTTAGCATTTTGCTCACTGTTCCACTAGTGATCATATTCAGCTTCTCTTCCTCGGTAATGCCTTGTAACACTAGCTTGTTGCTCTTCTTGCCAATAGTAACACACATCTTCTCATGGTCGAACTTGATTGGATTGTGTTTCTTCATCCAGTCATTTCCCATCACCATGTCACAACCTCCAAGTGGAATGATCAGTAGATCTTCTTGGAAGGGTCTGTCTTGCATTTTCCACTGGTAACATATGCATATAGAAGTGTCCATGACATAATTTCCATCAGCTACAATTACCCTTACTAGTGGGCAAGGTTGGGCTTGATATCCTGACTCCTTAACTGTGGTGACATCAATGAAGTTGTGAGTGCTCCCTGAATCAATCAACACTGTCAACTTCCTGCTCCTTATGGTACCCCGCACTAGTATAGTATTGACTCCTTTATTATCACCTGACAGAGCATTTAAGCAAACTGCTTCTGTAACCTCTTGTTCCACCTCTCCTTCAATGATCAACCCTGTGGAGTCTTGTTCCTCCTCTATCTCACCATTATCAAGGGAAACCTCTGTTGTGCCAATCATACTATTCAACTGCTTCCTCTTGCATTGATGGCCTTGCGTGTACTTCTCCCCACATTTGTAACACAAGTGGTTACTCTTCCTATATTCATATAACTCAGGGCTAATCCTGAAGGAAGTTGTCTTACCAGTAGTTACTGCAGGTGTTCTGATTGTACTAGTAGGGCCAATTGGGGCTTTTGGCTATTGTTTTGGTACGTTTGAGGGCAACTTCTATAGCCTTCTCCTGCAATATAGCTTGCTCTACTGCAAATCGTCGCGTGGTAGGTTTGAATAATTTTACTCCAAATCTAATCTCCTCCTTCAAAGCTCCAATAAAACTGGAGATGAAGTGTGACTCATCTAAGTGAGGGCTCCTTATTAGCATTTGGGCCTTCAAATCTTCGAACTTGCCCAGGAATTCATCTATTGTCCCAGTCTGGTTCAGCTTGTTGAATTTCTCCACTATGTCCCCTACCAGCTCCTCTCCAATCGAGCCAGAAACTTTTCCTTGAATTCGGCCCAGCTCACTTCACCCTTGCTTAGTACTAAGGAATCGTACCAAACATCAGCCAATACATTCTGATATAGAGCAACTTCTTCTGCCTTCAAGTTGTCTGGAGTTTTATACAAATTAAAGTACCTTTCACACTTCCTGATCCATCATTTAGGCTCGTGACCTTCAAAGTAAGGAAGCTCCCACTTAGGTGAAGGATCTTGCACTGCTGGAGGTCGATTCTGTCTCAGGTCTTGTCCTGGTATAGGCAGTAGACCATCGCCTTGAGGTCTCTCTCCTTGTGATCTGGGTGGAACCCTCTCCAGGTTAGTCAGTCGTTCTAGTATTAATTCGAGAGTACCTTGTATTCCATTTTGAGTGCTGCGAAGCTCTTCATTGGTGGTCATAAACTCGTTCAATACTTCTTCATGTCTTACGAGCTTATCATCCATCACTTTTAGTCTAGTTCCTTCACCCATCACCTCCTCCACAGTCGCAGAATCGAGGCTTTGATACCAATTGTAATAAACTGACTCGAATTAAGGAATTAAACAACAATAACAATAATTGAAAGATTTTGGGACAATTTTCTGTTTATATCATAAAGAAAAAAATGGGTTACAAGCTGAACTATCTACTGTCTAAGCTAATCTCCATGGCTGCAGAATTTCCTGAAGAAGAAGAAAAGAGAAGAAGACTGTTAGGGAGGAAAAGAGGAAGAAGAGAGAGAAGGAAATGAGAAAGAGATCGAAGAGAGAGAAGAGGAATTACACTGATGAACGATGCCATCCCCATTCTGTTGAGGTTCGTTATAACAATCTCCCTGCTGACGTGGCCAAATCTTAGCCCTTGGAGTTCATTAAAGCCCAATCTAATCCTAACTGTTGGTTCAAATTTCTGTTATTCCTTTCCAATTTTCCGTTACTGTCTTCCTTCCATTCTTCATTCGAATCCAGCTACTACTATCATAAGGGATCATGACATAAATTTGAATTAATAAAAGCCTCAACTACAACCCAGAATATCCAAATTTTGAAACTGCCTCTTAACATGGGCGTATTCAAGGGGATAGAAGTGGGTTCACATGCATCCATTCTCTTCACCCTGAATCATGCATAGGAATATTATATTATTCAAAATTGTTGTAAAATTTATAATACTTGTGAATTTTCACTACTCCCACTACTTTCACCCATGATGTAAATAACCTCCCACTATTTACACTATTATGATTGTAACTCTCACACCTCTATAACTTCTCCCTATGATCCTTTTGTAACTTTTAATGTAATAGTATAAATAGAGGCATGAAATGTGATATGAGATACACTTGGACACTTGATAAAATAAGAAAGTTATCTCTTCTTCTCTTATTCTACTTATCTTCTTGTTTTATATTGTTACTTTGAGCTACATTTCTTTACAAAAATAATATAAATATATATATGTGTGCGCACTCAAGCTCAAAGAGTCATATGGTGTAATGGTTAATAGGTGCACCAAGTGAGGTCAAGGATTTAATTTTCTTGTCCATCCAATTGGAATACTCAACACTGTTATAGAGAAGGTAACAAGGTGGCAGTGTGCTGGCTAACTGGGGACTTAGCTGTACAAATACTACCTATATTTACGACAGTCCCCTCCTGCCTAGGGAAGCTAGGGGAGAGATGAATATGGACAGATTATGATTTCCGTCTTTCAGAGTTAACAAACATAGAAAGTCTTTGTTTGTGGAAAGAAACATGTACAGAATTCACCTATTAGATGTTCTTTAAGTGCACATTTTGTATAGGAGGGGCCTGTAAGTCTACCCTCGTCAGTGTTAGAATTTTTTGTGTGCTTAATTTGAAAATCCTACTTTTTTTTTAGGAATGGAGCATGTTCCATTCTAGTAGGTGCAGGGAGCTTTTTCTCCCCTGTTTTGTAAGTTTCTACGTATGAATAAAAATATATTTTAACCACACAAAAAAAAAAAAAAGATTAAGTACTTTTTATTTCATTATTTGCTTTATTTTTTAAAATCCTCAAGTCTATATTGAATCCCTGTTTTCCTTACGTAATAACAAAATTTTATTCGTATAATTAAAGGAAATGTCTTATATCAAGTAGTACCAATAGAGCCAATTAACGGGTTCGCGTAAAAAAATTTCGACATGGGGTACAAATATATTTGGAAAAATCACAAAAATGTCTAAAAAAGAATTTAAACCTATTAGGAGTTTTTTTTTGTTTTGGTAACAAATGTGAATTTTATTACTAGTCCATCAAACAACTTCAATTACAAAGAACAAGCCCTCTATCTGGTAAACCAGATAAGCCTTAATAACAGACATAAAAACAGAAACAAAAACCTACTATCAATCTCCATTACTCACTTTCTAGCCTATGTATGAATTGTCTCACTTTTCTAATTCGTTTGTTACTTTGTATCATTCCTATCCGTTCTCTAATCACATTTTGTATCTGTTTCAGTACATTTTTACTCTGTACATCTGTATCCCTAAACATTGCCCAGTTTCTTGCCTGCCAAATATTGTAGATGTCTGCTCCATATATTGCTACCACCATGTTCTTCTTTATCATTAGCCATTTTCTGCTATGTATTCTCTTCAAAGTGGGCATTACATTCTGCTGCTGAAATTTGATTCCACACCATTCAGTAAGTTCTTCCCACATTTTCACAGACCATTCATATTTTGAGAATAAATGTTCTGCACTTTCTATCACATCTGCACCACATAAAATGCATCCACTATCATCACAATGTACTCCCATACTCAGCAACCTTTCTTTTGTCAACAATCTATTTTGCGCAGCCAACCACAGTATGAATTTGTGTCTCGGCAAATATATTCTATTCCAGATTACCTCAGCATTTTCCATTCTCGTTGTCTCTCCAATTAATTGCATATACCCCAGCATCACTGAGTATTTCCCATTCTTTGTCAAAATATGTTTCTCATTCCTATACCAGTGTATCATTCCTAACTTCAATTCGCTCAACCTTTTCCAGTACCAGCTACTATCAGCCTGAGGCACATGGTTCCAAAAATCACCATCCTTCATATAGAGTCCATGTACTCACTTCACCCATAGTGTGTCACTTTTCTCCATTATTTGCCATATCAATTTCCTCACAGCTACCTTATTCCAGTTCTTACACCCTTTAATGTTTAGCCCCCCTTGCTTCTTTGGTTTACATATTTTCTCCCAGGCTACTAGTGTAATTTTTCCAATAAGCTAAAGGTTGAATATCAAGTTTAAATCATATATTCATCTCTTTATAATAGTGCATCCATCCTCTTAAAATGTTGGATCCACCTCTGCACCGTCAAAAGCGTAACTCCATTTGTTTTCCCCAGAAATTATAGACGTTATGGCTTCCGGGAGTTGAGCTAGAACACACGTTATAGATTGATTTGATCCAAATCCTATATTTGCTTAAAAAATTTATTGAATATATAAGAATTATTACTATAATTTAGAACCAAGTAATTTAAACGGACTAGACTCGTAAATCTATAAACTTCAAATTTTAACTCTGTCTGTGACGGGTCAACGGGCCACTCCGCATCAAACAAAACCAAAATGTTGGAAAGCGACAACAGCAAACCAGTGAGCGGTGCGGCCCTACTATTGTCAATAGAAAGGAAGAAGAAATGATCAGTTTCTTACACAAGAGTCCAAATTGAACTGCGCTATTTCCATCGCAAATCCCAAACACTCAGTAGCTAAGATTTGTAATTGCAGCTAGCTCTGCATCTTTTTCAGTTGTACATTAAGAGGGAAAACAGTTAAACACTGGTAATTTCATCTAATAGGATTTAATTAGAGAATAGTACTAGTATTTATAAAATAGTGTAAAGTATTCCACTGAAAGAATATAAATTCCCAAGATTCAAACTTGAGACTTTTCATGATAGATGAAGATATATATATATATGAATGATATGACATGCTTGAGAAAGGATATAAATTCCCAAGATTCAAACTTGAAACTTTTCATAATAGATCAAGATATATATGAATGATATTACATGCTTAAGATCATAAGATTCAAATAATACTTTTGAAAAATATTAAACAAATATTTATTAAGTAAAATTGAAACACATAAAATGATACATGTAGTGAGTACGAATTCTGTGATAACCCGAGCGAATCTACCATGCATATCGACAAAACACGAGAGAAAGACTAGGCATATAAGTAAATAAATCTTAAACCCTAATGGCGTAAGATCGTGCGAGTCTTGATTCAAAACGGACAATATCACCGATGAGCTGGTGTGCTGTTGCTTGCAAATTCCGACCTATTAGGCAGCTGACAAGTGCAGCTAGCTAGGGGCCAATATTGCCTCCATAAGAGAAAAAAAAAACAAAACTGCTTCTCTCAGTGAGTGTCTGCTTATCAGATGAGAAGTGTAGTGGAGGGTACAGAGAGATAACCTGATGACTTGTAATTGAAGAGAAAGGGTTAAATCCATGCACGTAGGAGTTGTATTACACAGAGTTTGATTTGCAGAGGGACAGCTAGAGCTATAACTATAGGGGAAAGAAGAGTACTGAGTTTGAGTGGCCCATAATACACGCTGATCAGGTGCTGTGTACACATGCCATCTGTCCCCACCTACCTACTGTATCTACTTGTCTGCTACATAAATACACCTTTCTATCTTCTTTCTTCTTCTTCAGTTCTGCTGCTTCATGGAATGCATGCATGGCTCTGATAATCCCCATTTATTTTCTACATATACAATTTTGACCGGTTGGCGAAACAAGGGTTGAAGGTTGATGGTGCACTTTTTTAATCGATCAAAATTTATTTTATATATAAAGTGCTCACGATCAATATGTTATTACTTTTTAAAGACATATACAGTCAAACTTCTCTAATACAGTCTCATTTGTTTCGAATAATTTTTGATGTTATAACGAAGTGCTGTTATAGAGAACATATATTATAACATAAACATAAAAATTGGTTCCGAAAAATCTTAGCTTTTATAAATAAGTGTTGTTATATAAGGATGTTGTTATAGAGAATTTTTATAGAGAATTTTGGCTTTTATAAAAATTAATTCCGAAAAGTCTCGACTTTTATAAGGAGTTTTTACCGAACTTGTCGGTGACCCCTCTACCTATTGCATACGTCCGCCTCTAGTTCTCCATCTCTGTTTTCTCTGGCAGAAAATATTGAATTAAGACATGTTCTAATGGAGCAAGTGAACACATGACAAAGTAATTTTATTAGACATTTACAACTCAAACCTTGGAAAAATTTATGTGTGTGTTCTCAAATGCTCTACGTGGATAAGTTCACTACTATCATTTTAGGACGCACTTTGACACCAGAGAGGTGAATAACGTTAGATTTTCGTGTGTCAAATTCTTTGACTTAGCTATTCCGACATAACTAAAAGTGAAGTCCGGAAATACTATAAAGTAAGCAAATAATTTTATATGAAAACCTCATACTCAATAATAAAAGAGACTAACTCTTAAGATTTAACCCCCTAAGGTCAATTCAATTTTAGCTACCCCTTTGAAGATTGTAAACTCTATTCTAGAAAGTTAAACAAACTCTTCAAAACTTGATAATTTGAAATTACATTTCTCAAAAGTAAAATAGATTATAATTAAAGAACAATTGACCCAACTTAAACAACTAAAAAATTTCACTAACTCCATCTTTTAGAACCTGTTCTTTAGTTGAACAACTTGAATCCTTGAAATCACCTTCCTGCTATGCTTGCTGTCTGCTAATAGTTTATTATAATTGTGCAAATAGTGTAAGTCCTAGATAGCAGCAATATGATACTTTATATAAAATGAGGTTGGCGGAGTTATTTTTTACTTTTAGCTCCAACACCTAAAATAATTCGGTATCTCTTAAGGTAAATAAATCCTAAAAGTATTCTATTTATTTCCTTAAAAGACTCTTTCACACGTTTTTTGTTTTTACGCAAGTATTTTCATAATTAATGAATCGTTGTTTACCATGAATTATTCCAACTATTATCATACTTTCAGGCACAAATCAATCCTTCAAGGAATCCGACTTTTAGCTCAAACCAACTTGCACTAGGAAAAATTTCGAGTTTCTGATTAACGGACTTCAAGAAACCTGATTTTTTCTCAACTGTTTGTTAATCGTCAAAATTAATATAATCTCAAGTCAACAACTACTTAAAACTTGTCATCTCCATTAATTATATACATCAAATATACGTCTTTGCTATAACAAATAAAAACAAGACAGGTCAGTCAAAAAAGAGCCTCATAAATTAAAAATAAACAACTGCTCCATTAAACAAAAGACAAGCTCCGTTAAAAACTGAAAACCAAGATCCATTTTCAAAATCTTCCTAACGAATATCTAATAGGAACATTTTATCACGTGTTAAAATGCTCAATTGGAAGAGTCTTACCATTTTTGACAGAAGATTGACAATACAGAACACTTCAAATGCATAATATAGAATAGTTACAAGTGCTTGTTGTATGGGTCAAAATCCGACTAAAGGAAATTCGACATGAAGAAGAGATCAAGTGTGATAACTGCCGTTCATTATAGGCAACTAGGTCGAGGTCGACCAGGGGTCAACAATACTAAGCCGTCGAGTAAGACATTAGGACCGATGTCGAGCAGTAGGAAAAGAGGTAACAACTAGTTTAGTTTTGGGATTTTCTAAGGGAATATTTTATTGAATATTCCTTGTGGTGTACTTTTTTAGAGTTTTTGGGAATATCACATATAAATAGTAGAAGAGAGAAGGCAAAAGGCATGGAATATTGATTCTGGTAAGAACTCTTGTGAAAAGTTGACTCTAGAGAAAGAATACAAAATATCACCTTTCCATAAGGATTCGATTTGCTGTTTATCCCACTTTTTATTGCATCAGATACGAGAGAACCTCATATATTCCTATACTCACTTGTCTTCCATCGTTGTCAGAGGGGAGAATCATCCACCTCATTCAATATTTAGGTGAATCATTCTCTCTGTTTACATTAATTACCATTTAATATAGTTATTGCTCATCATTGTTCACCCACTCATTCAAAACAACATCATTTAATATCATTTCTATTAACTCGGTTCAAACGTTGTCCTGCATTGTCTATACAAGCACATGTTAGATCTAGAACTTATTATGCTTAACTAGGATTTACCCGTTGTTTTCTTGTTTATTTGGTTTAACAAAAGATTTCATACTTTTTGGTCAAACAAATCGGCGCGCCGTCCATAGAAATTTTCTAGTCAAAGTCATAGTTTTTCTAGATTTAAAAAAAATAACAAGACACAAAACTTTATTTTTCCTACTTGTATAGTCTGACATGGAAGGTAATGGAGAGGAAAGATTGAAGGAAGTGACATGCCTTACTGCTAACCTCCTAAACACCATCAATGAGGTTAATGGAACAGACGAGGAGAACGTAACACCGAACGCTTCCCCTAGACGAAGTGGTTCACCTCTTCCTCGTGGCAGCGTTACCACCTCCCATGGAAAAGGAGCCTCTACGTCCACAACAAAAGAAGCACCACCAGTAGTGAAAAAGCTACTAGAAGCATGGCTAACGAGTACGCTGACCAGCATACTTGACAAACCCACTGAAAGGGCGAGCAGGGAAGATGCACGAGTCAACATCACAACAACAACCAATGAGCAGCACGTCCCTCCTCCTTTAACACGTATAACTCACACCGTTAATGATGCAGGTAACAACACCTTTTCAACTATTCTAAGAAAAATGGAGGAGATGGAGAACAAGAATAAAGCACTCTGCGGCCAAATGAGTGAGCACTAGGAAAGGGTAGATAAGATACCGGGCGCCCCAAAGCTTCTACCAAAACGAGACGTCGACCGATTTGTAGAACAACTGTATTGCGACGAGGTCGCACCACATGCTATACCTAAAACATTCAAGATGCTGCCATACTTGAAGATATATGACGGCACAACGTACCTTGAGGATCACATCATCCACCACGTCACTACAGTAAAAGGAAATGACCTTGCTAAAGAGCAAGCATCATCCATCTTGCTGAAATTTTTTGGTGAAATCCTAATCGGGGGGAGGGGGGAGCATTGATGCGGTACTCACAACTGCCAGCACGATCCATAGAAATATTTAAGGAAATGGCCGACAAGTTCGTCACCGCCCATGCCGGAGCCAAGAAAGCAGATGCGAGGGTGAATGATATTCGCCATTAAACAGTCACCTGGCGAAGGACTCAGAGACATCCTCGCCCAATTCAACTGTGTTAGAATGACTCTCCCAAATGTATCGGAGGGAATGGCGGTAGTAGCTTTCCAATATGGGTTGAACATGAGCGGTTTGAAGGCGACCAGAAAACTGTTGAGCCGGCTTATGAAATCCCCTCGCCACTTAGGAAGAAATATACAACACCTATTGTGCCGAGATAAGAGCGGACGAGGACAACCTCAACGGACCAACCCAGCGGTTGGCATCGGTCCAGATGTAGCCGAAAATAGATCGCAGAAATGATAAAAAGGGGATCATGTAGGTTCACGTCCCAACTGAGAAAGACACCAATCATACGTCAGAACTGTCGTCATACCACCCTCCCTCCCGTTCATGACGACGGCTCATCCAGGCCGCAGACAGGGACTCACCGAAAGGAAAGAGGTATGCCTCCACTATTATCTGCTCACCATTTTTGTGTTTCTCCTTCAGAGATAGTCTACGCCCTAGAGAAGCTCGGCCCAAAGGTGAAATGGCCACAAAAGATGAAGTCTGACCAGAACACCAGAATGTCGAATGCCCTCTATGAATTCCATCGAGAACAAGGTCATAAGACCGAGGAATGCATAGCCTTGAGGCAAAAGGTAGTGAACATGCTCCACCAAGGGCATTTGAGATAGCTGATGAGAGACCGAGGAAGAGCGAACTTCGCTCGACGGTGAGAACAACATCAAGGCCCCCTGAAGCCGCTTCCCCAGCCCGCACCATCTAGATGATCATCGGTGGAGGTGATGACACAACAATCAACAACGTAAAGTTCACAACCACCCACAAGTTGAAGCGATCGATCACCCATGAACGGTATGACGACCTCGAAGAAAGTATCATTTTCGACAAGTCGGATACCCATGGTTTGACCTTTCCTCACATGATGCTCTTGTTATCACTTTGCATATTTCAGATACAGATGTAAAACAGATTATGATAGATGACGGAAGCGGCACGTGAACTATCCACCCTCTAGTCCCTACACAAATAAGACTCGAAAATAAGATAGTGCCACGCTGCATCACACTAACGAGTTTTAACAATGCAGTTGAGTGGACTTCTAGAGAAATCACACTACCCGTTTTGGGCCGGTGGTATCACCCTGGAAACAACGTTCCACATTATGGATTAATATACAACGTACAACCCCATCAAAGGACAGCCGTGGATACACACTATGAGGGCCTTCCCATCCAGCTTATATTAGGTCGTTAAAAATTTAAAGCCCAAGAATGTTATCGCGTCGCCTAAGACTGCACATACACCCAACAACTAAAAGGCAAAAGCACAGTAGCATAGAAATTAGCGAGGTCGAGGTCGGATGGTGACGAAATGAAAGATGTCATCAAGGACCCCGAAGTCGTGGATGCTACGGGATCAACTGTGGAAGACCTCGACCACAGCAAAAATGCTTATATTGGCCACAAACTCTAGAACCAGGTAAATTTCATCAATTTTTAACCAACAATGCAGACTTGTTTGCCTTTTCCCATGCAGATATGCCGGGCATTCTGAAGAAAATAGCAACACAAAAATTAAACGTCAACCCACTTTACCCCTCGGTACGGAAGGTTAGAAGAAAATTTAATGCCGCAATAAATGATGTTGTCCGCGAAGAGGTGGAAAAATTACTTGAAAACGGCTCTATCAGGGAGTCAAAATACCCCCAATGGGTCGCCAACGCGGTCATGGTGAAAAAAAAGGGAAATGGAGAATGTGCGTAGACTTCACATATCTGAACAAGGCATGGCCGAAAGACTCATTTTCCACTGCCTCACATTGATCAGCTCATCGACGCAACAATAGGGCACGAGCTGTTAAGTTTCCTGGACGCCTATTCAGGTTACAACCAGATCCTCATGGAGGATGAAGACCAGGAAAAAACTACTTTCATCACCCACCAAGGGACGTACTGCTACTAAGTTATGGCGTTCGGATTGAAAAACAGAGGGACGACATATCAGGGGCTAGTAACCAAAATGTTCAAAGAACAGCTCGACAAAACCATGAAAGTATATATAGACGACATGTTGGTCAAGTCAAAAAGAAAGGAAGACCATATCGACCATTTGAGAGAAGCCTTCGACATACTCAGGCGATACGGCATGAAATTGAACCCTGAGAAATGCGCCTTCGCGTAACCTCAGGAAAATTCCTTGGCTTTTTAGTGTCGCAAAGAGGAATCAAGGTTAACCCCGATCAAATCAAGACCATAGAGGGAGTACCATAAAACTTGACCGGCCGTATAGTCTCCCTATCGTGGTTCATCTCAATATTCTCTGATAGATGCCACAAATTCTTCGACGTGCTCAAAAAGGACAACGGACTCCAATGCAATTCTGAGTGCGTCGACGCCCTGAGAGAACTAAAGGCATACCTATCTTCGCCTCCGCAGCTTGCCAAGGCAGAACAGGAGAATGCCTCCTAATCTACATGGTCGTGTCTGACGTTGCAGTAAACACAGTCCTGGTTCGAGAAAATAAAGGTACGCAATCTCCAATCTTATACTACATTAGCATGGCCTTGGCCGATGCCGAAACGAGGTACCCCCACCTCGAAAAGCTAGCCTTGGCTTTGGTCCTAGCTTCACGAAAGCTTTGACCTTATTTCAAGTGCCACCCCATCTTGGTGGTCACGACCTTTCCTCTAAGGAGTATCCCACACAAGCCCGAGTTGTCGGGTAGGTTGGCTAAATGTTCCATTGAATTGAGCGAGGACGATATAACCGATCATCCTCGAACAATGATAAAGTCACAAGTACTTGCTCACTTCGTCGTCGACTTCAGTGCTAAAATAATTCCCGAGGTCGAAAGGGAAGCCTCTACTTCCCCCAAGACACACGACCTATGGAGTATGTACACCGACAATGCCTCCAACGCGTCAGGATCTGGAGTGTGACTTGTACTCGAGGTCCCGACAGGCGAGATAATTCGCCAGTCCATGCGGTGTCCCGATATGACTAACAGTGAGGCCGAGTATGAGGCTGTGATTGCAGGGTTAAATCTGGCACTCAAGTATGGAGCGCGACGAGTAGTCCTACGATGTGACTCACAACTCGTCGTCAATCAAGTCACAGGGACTTTCCAAATCAAGGAACAAAGGCTACAAAAATATCAGGCCGAGATCTGCAAGTTGCTACCCGAGTTCGACGAATGCCATCTCGACCAAATACCTCGAGCACATAACATCAAGGCGGACGACCTCGCCAAATTGGCGGGGGCCACTAAAAGCATGACCGGAAAAGAGAATGTGGTCACTCTCTTCAATCATCGATCGACCAAATTGAGGTACGCACTATTAACCTAACTTGGGACTTGCGCAACCGTATTGTCACCTACCTGCAGGACGATGTGCTCCCAAACGAAAAAAAAGAAGCCAAAAAAATTCGAATGCAAGCATCCAGGTATAGCATCATCAACAACGACCTGTACAAAAGGATGTATGACGACACTCTAGCAAAATATTCTAGACCAAACCAGACACGGCATGTCCTAGAAAAGATCCATGAAGGCCACTACGGGGCTCACACCGGCAATCGAGCCTTGTCAAATGTCTCATACGAGCAGGCTACTACTGGCCCATAATGAAAAAGGAAGCAGCTGATTTTGTTAAAAAATGTGAGTCATGCCAAAGTACGCCTCCATGATCAAGCGAGCGAGCACCTCCACTAAGTCACCTCTCCCTAGCCCTTCATCAAATGGGGAATGGATATTGTCAGTCCCTTTCCCACAGGACGAGGTAATATACGATTGTTTTTGGTTTTAACTGACTATTTTTTCTAAATGGGTAGAAGCATGTGCATTCCCCCAAATACGCAAACAAGAAGTGATCGCCTTTATATGAAGGAACATTGTATGCCGCTTCGGCCTTCCCGAAGAAATTAGTTGTGACAACGGACCCCAATTCACAGGGAAGAAGGTCGCCGAGTTCTTCAAAAAATGGCACATCAAAAGAATACTCTCCACGCCATATCACCCTGCAGGCAACAAACAAGTTGAATCCTCTAACAAAATGATATTGAATATCATGAAAAAGAAACTCGAAAACACCAAGGGTCTGTGGCCAGAGTTGTTGCCAGAAGTGCTATAGGCATATCTCACTACGCCAAAGAAAAGCACAGAGGAAATACCATACTCAATAGTCTATGGGACTGATGCAGTGATACCGTTCGAGGTCGGAGAACCGATTCTAAGATATTGAAACGAAAGCGGGCCAAGCAACGATAAAAGCAGAAGGCAAGACCTCGACGAGGCTGAAGAACGAAGAGACATAGCTTACGTAAGAATGGTAGCCCAAAAACAACAGGCGGAGAGGTACTATAAAAAGAGAGCCAAGTTCAGACCGCTCAAAGTCGGGGACTATGTACTCAAGGCCAAAACACAAGCGAGCAAGGATCCACAGGAAGGCAAACTGGCGACCAATTGGGACGACCCATACAAAATCACCGCGGCAGTAAGAAAATGGTCGTTCCAACTTGAAACAATGGAGGGCAAATTACTACCCAACAATTGGAACGTCGCCGACCTCAAATACTTCAACATCTAAGCATTGACGTCCTCCAAGTGGTACTCTTTTTCCCTCACCCGAGTTTTGTCCCAATTAAGTTTTCTAGAGGAGGTTTTTAACGAGGAGACGAAGAGGGAATCTCGAAGTTAAGTAAAAGTTCATCGCTCGACCTCTCAACTACTTCTACAGGTCGACCAATGAAGGGACTATACAGACCGAGACTTCTCCAATGAGAGTATGAACTGAGCAAAAACATGTCAACTTCTCCAATGAATGTATAAACCAGGCGAAATATACAAATACATGATGTTCACATGTCTCCACCAAGTTTACACATTATGCCAATCCAGGAAATAACATTCGACCTCGCTCGAATCGACTCATATTCGGTCTCGTTTGAATCAATTTAAAAGTCGACATTCGACCTCGTTCGAATCGACTCATATTCGACCTCGTTCAAATCAATTTTAAAGTCGACATTCGACCTCGCTCGAATTGACTCATATTCGACCTCGTTCGAATCAATTTAAAAGTCAATATTTGACCCTGCTCGAATCGACTTACATTAAAACCTTTCTCGAATCAACTTACATTCGACCTTGCTCGAATCAACTCATATTCGACCTCGTTCGAATTAATTTTAAAGTCGATATTCGACCTCGCTTGAATTGACTCGTATTCGACCTCTTTCGAATCAATTAAAAGTAAACATTCGACCTTGCTCGAACCAACATACATTCGACCTCGTTCGAACTAATTACAAACCAACATTCGACCCATGTTCAAATCGACTCATATTCGACCTCACTCGAATTAATTAAGACACTTGCATAAGACTTAGATTGAACTAATTAAGCAACTATTCGACCTTGCACGAGCTCAACTTACAGGACCTAACTTGAATTGCAATCAAAGCAGTCAATTGAGGAAAACATTCGAAGGAAAAATAAGAAACTCATAAACGGACAGCAAAAGTATCATTCCAAAAGGTATCTTACAAGGGCCAAATAGATGCCAGTAAAACAAAAAGGAAAAAAGAACAAAAGTACAAAACAAGTACACTACTCGGTAGCATCACCGCCATTGCCATCATCACCAACACCCTCGCCATTGGAGTATTCATCATCATACCAAGAACCTGACTCGAGCTCGTCTAAATCATCTTAATAATCACACTCCCATACGTACCAGGATCGTAGCCACAAGCGTCCCGAGCTGCACATTCCTTAACACGAGCATCCTCAAATTCTTCCTCAGAAGCTTTCTCGACCGTCATCAAGACCCTAAATATGTCTAGGTGATCCTCAGCATGAACCCACTTCTCATATTAATCCCGTGGAACATCGGGATAAGTGGAAACATGGTAGGAAGACGGTTGAGCCAGTAGCTGCATCTTCTCGGTCTTTAGGACGATAATCTGCTCGTTCAGGTCCGAAACCTCTGTATCTATGGCACCAATCCATTCTTCAAGTCTCGCCTCCTTAAGCGTAGATGCCTCCACTTCAATTTCCCGCTCAGACCTGAGGATACGGATGGAACCCGCTAATCACCGCCTTTACCACAACCATCATCCTAGCTTTCTTGGATCTCTCCAACTCCCCTGCTTTTATTGCCAACTGGTCACTCAAGCCTTTGGCTTTAGCTTTATTCTGCTCAATCTCGGCCCGCAAGGATGCCACCTTAGCCTGAAGATCGACACACTCGGCCACAACCCCTTTGCTCACCTCAAGCTCGTCCTCTTTGACCCTCAACGTTCCTTCGAGCTTGCTATACCTACTGATGACTCTCACGAGCTCATCGTCCTTTTGCTTTAGCTCATCCCGGAGAGATTGGAGCTGACCATCCTCACCGAGTATGCTGCTCAATGCGCAATGCTTGGTACGATATTCCATATACTTGGACTTTATTCTTTTATAGAGAGCCTTCCTCTTCTCTTTTCGTCGGGCGCACTTGATCTCAAGAATGAGAGTCTGATAAGCAAATAGAAAACAATCAGCAAAGACGAACGAGGTAAAGAAAAGGAAAAGATAAGAGAAAACAAAAAAGATAAAAACCTTACTCGCAGGGCCATCTTTAAGATGTCTAACGACAGGTCGGCATCCTTAAACGTCTCCAAGGTCCTATTCTCAGCACCCTTGCAGAGGGGAATCAAAGCTGGGACCACGCTCTCCGAGTTAATTAACAAATTGTAGTCCAAAGGAATGACAATCTTTCAGGTAGATCCCTCCATTCTCACCTCTACATGATTCAACCCCTCGTTGAACATCCGCACCTCCTCGTGGTCTATGTCAGAACCGGACCCATCGTCGTCCACGACCACATTCTTTCGTTTCCCCTTGGTGGACGAAGACACGACATCTGTTTCCTCTGCCGCCTTTCTTCTGTGGAAACCTCTACTGACTCTGACCGTCTTCCTTCCACGGCAACCTCTGGCGGGAGAACAATCTCCGTAACTGAAGGATGTGCAGACTCCATGCCCACAACAACATCACTCTCAGGTGCGGCCACGGCCGTAACCACACTGTCAACCTTCACTCCCCGCCTTTTCAGCAGAGCCACTTCCTTCTCACCCGGTGAAGACTCGTCTACTAGATGTAATACCAGGAAGGCTGGAGTCTTCGCTGGCGAAGCAGCCACCCGACGGTTGGGCCTACTCAAAGTCGGAGTCTGAGAGAAAGTATTTTGCACGGACTCGGTTAACACAAACTGCAACGCGGTCGAGGCACCGCTTGGCAAAATGCGGGAACAGGAGCCTTCGCCTTTTTCGGAGCTCTCCGACCTGATACCAAAGAGGAAACTGTAAGTAAAGAAACAAAAAAGAGAAGGAGACTGTAATGAGGTCGAAGTAGTTAAAGAATGGAACCCGACTTACCAGTCGAAGGCTTGGTCCAAAATTCTTATTGAAAGACGCCCAGTCGCGGATCCGTACTGTGTAGGGAAAGAATTGGGTCACCCAGTCACAAATATTAGTGACCAATGAAGGAGGATGTTTCTCGGCTACACGACAAGAAAAAAGGACGATCAAGCCACAAAACAAAAAAAGGGAGAAAGGAGCGTACTTCAATCAACAAAAGCACTTACGTGCAAAGTTCCACTTCTCAGGATATCCACTGGGGCTCGCCACCACGTGCTCGGTTTTGAAAAAAAAGAAGTTGAACCAAAATTGACGATTCACCTTATCGTACATTCCAACCACTATCCCCTTGGTTCTGCGGTGTTAAAGATTTATCATCGTGCCCCTACGGAAGTTGGGCGCGAAGAGATGCAACAAATGGCGGATAGCAATTTCACAGCCGGCCAGCTTCGCAAACTTTATCAGCATAAGGAAAATCTTGTCAATTTAGGGGAAGAGTTGGGCCGGGCAGACGCCGTAGTAACGGCAGAATTCTTCCGCTAACGGATGGAACAGGTATGCATAAAACGCGCAGTACCTAGGACGATGAACCTGGATCACGTCGTCCCCAGCTGGAACCAGGTCAACGTGAGCGGGGATATTTTATTTGGCCCTGAGTGCGGCTATATGGGTTGCTTCCATCTCATACTTCACGGCTCGGGGTCATGTGCAGGTAACTTCGAAAAATCTCACCTGGAGCATGTGTTACGTGGAATGATTTCTTCCATGTTAGGGAAGCTCTTATCATCCATGACAATGGCCTCCCCACCGTCGGAAGGCGTAACCACTGACAACGGGACTGGGTCTGAGGTCACCTCAGGGTTAAGAGATTCGCTAGTCATCTTTCGCTGATATATATATACGATAGAACCAGACGTGTAGAAGAAATGGTGATGGTAGAAGTTGCAGGAAGTATGAACACAGGAAGAAGAAGAAAAAAGCAAGGTGCAGGATTGAGAAATGAGAAAGTGTAAAGTTCTCCCCAAAGGGTCTCCCCTTCTTACTTATAGAAAACAACGACGCTCGAATCGATGCAAACAAACGTCAATAGCGCTAGAATCAAAATGACAGAAGCACAAGTAACGATACAACACATCGGGAAGATGCATATTGATGACCCATGCAGCTGTGACGTCACCCTGAACCAGCCTCACTGACCATAACTCTCGGCGCGACACGTCATCATCTCAGCTGCGATTACCACTGCTCGACTTCTCGTCCGAATTTTTCAAGACAATTCGGCATGAAGAAGAGACCAAGTGTGATAACTGTCGTTCATCATAGGTGACTAGGTATTGAGGTCGACCAAAAAACGACATCAATAAGCGGATGGACTTAGTATAGGTCAAAATCCGACTAAAGAAAATTCGGCATGAAGAAGAGACCAAGTGTGATAACTGTCGTTCATCATAGGCGACTAGGTATTAAGGCCGATGTCGAGCAGTAGGAAAAGAGGTAACGACTAGTTTAGCTTTGAGATTTTCTAAGGGAATATTCTATTGAATATTCCTTCTACTGTACTTTTTTGGAGTTTTTGAGAATATCCCATATAAATAGTAGAAGAGAGAAATCAAAAGGCATGGAATATTGATTCTGGTAAGAACTCTTATGAAAAGTTGACTCTAGAGAAAGAATACAAAATATCACCTTTCCATAAGGATTCGATTTGCTGTTTATCCCACTTTTTATTGCATCAGATACGAGAGAACCTCATATATTCCTATACTCACTTGTCTTCCATCGTTGTCAGAGGGGAGAATCATCCACCTCATTCAATATTTAGGTGAATCATTCTCTCTGTTTACATTAATTACCATTTAATATAGTTATTGCTCATCATTGTTCACCCACTCATTCGTAACAACATCATTTAATATCATTTGTATTAACTCGGTTCAAACGTTGTCCTGCATTGTCTGTACAAACACGTGTTAGATCTAAAACTTATTATGTTTAACTAGGATTTGCCCATCATTTTCTTGTTTATTTGGTTTAACAAAAGATTTCATACTTTTTGGTCAAACATTTGTCAAAAGAGAAAAGCGTGTTTGCATATGCAAACTTAAAATAAATAAATGTCTCATGTTATTAGCATATGCAAACTCAAACTTTTTAAACGAGACAATTCACACCATTATTGAACTACATCCAAAATATGACGGGTCATATATACTACGTACTATTATGTCATGCTATATAGGGAGTTTATAAATTGAAAAAGAAGTAAATGAAATTGAAATAGAAATAAAAACAAAAATAAGCAGAAATATTAGAAGTGAAAAGAAAAAAGAGGAGCAGAAAATAGTAGCAGCCCCGTTGGTGCAAAGGTTTAAGAGAAAAACAGTTGACGTACAAATGCCTAGATAAAAGAGAGATTTTTATTTATATCACGTGGACTGATAATTGTGAATTCTGATGGTCGTTATATTATATAGTACTAGTAGTATTAAAAAAAGACGAGGCCAGGACAAAATCTTACAAGTTACAATTATTGACTCCTCCCCCTCCCCCTCCCCCTCCCCCAAACCGTCTCACCTTAATACTCATTCATCCTAATTTATATGATACCGTATGATTAAGCACCAAATTTATGAAAGAAAATTATTTGGAATATATGGTATAAATTTTGTGCGGTAAAATAATTTTTTTTAAATTTAATTGGTTTTAAATACAATAAAATGATATTCTTTTGATATGGACTAAAAAGAAAGTGCCTTAAAAATCGGATAGAGATTAGAGAGCGAAATAATTTTTTTTCTCCAATGCAAATCTCGACTCTGTCTAATTTGGTGATAGCTAGCTAGTATGCGTGTCCTACTGTCACTCTGTGTCTTTGTAACTTTTACTCTAATTGCATGCATTAATTAACTGTAAAATTATTAGTTAACTCTAAGGGATTTTAGAAGCCCGTTATACTTAGAAAAGATACGTTGTGTTATTAATCCTGCCGTTTAAGAAAGAAAGAAAATATTTTTTTTTGTAGAACATACTAAAATAATCCGTACAACTTCTAGTCATAAATATGTTTTGGTATATCTGTTAACATTAGTGGAAAGCAAAATTTTCATCGAGGAGATTCAAAAGATAAGAAAATAAATATGCGAAGTGCGAAGAAATTAATGGCATTTAACATCTAATATATATACATAAAAAAATTTAAAATTATATACACAATGTAATTTTTGATGAAGGGGCCGGGTTTGGTTGAAACCCTTATGCCCACTTAGCTCCGCCCAACATATCTATAGCTATAGAACCATGTCATTAAGGATAAAACAAAAGGCTTAAAATTAAGAAGTTGCCAAATATAAAAAGTAATTATTTTAAACAGACAAAAAGGAAAGAGTTTATTATAAGATTAAAAAAAAAAATATTACACATGCTCTACATTCGATTATGAACAATTGTCTCAAGATTAAGGATAACTGCAAGAGAGAAATCTTAGAAAAGCTATTAGCATTTTGTAGTGCACATTGAATGTCGATTGGAATAAGATAAAAAGCAACGCTAAAAGTTTTTAGGGTAATTTTTAATTGTTCTAGTGCATGTAGTCCTCTTTTTTTCTTTATGTTTCCTTTTTATACAACATCCGAAGATTGTTGAAGACAAATATAACTGTTTCTTTTTTCAATTCATGCAATAATAATTGGTTATGGTGAGCTCATCCAATAGCAAAATCAAAAATTTTACTCTCTTCGATCCATAATAAGTGACCAATTTACTTTTTCATTTTTGTCCAAAATAAGTGTCCATTTATATAATCAAGAAAGAATTTAATTTGTTTTTACAAAATAACTCTTATGTACATATCCCTATAAAGTTTTCTTACTCATTACATTAAATATTTAATTAAGAGTAATTTAGTCATACTAGGTATTTTTGTATAGAATTTAGTATTTTCTTAATGAGCGTGTCAAAAGTAAATTAGCTATTTATTATGGACCGGAGAAAGTAGCGAACAAGATAAAAGGCTAAAGTGTTCAAAATCAGAAATAGAACAAAAATTTGAATTTTATGTGTTTTAAATATTACTTCTTTTAAGTAAATAAATTTTAAATTAATAATTAATATATATTTAATTAATTTTTTAAAATTATAAAGTTTAAATTAAAATTACTGAGTTCAGTCGAACACGAAACTCAAAATCTATCTCTCCCCATATTCGGAACCTATAGCTATGAGAAAATAAGGAGGCACAAGTTTTTAGGACGTAAAAAGAATGGTCTTCTTTTGACCACTACAGCTGATATTGGAAACCTAAGAATTAATAATATTGGAGATTATTTCCCAACATTCTTTTTAAGGAAACTTTCTCAAACTTGGTAAAGTTGCAAAACTAATTTAGATTTTTCACGGGGGGCCCTAGTGTAATATACGTAAACTTGGGCACTTATATGAAGAATGAATGAATATATTATAAAGAGAAAATGGTACTAGTAGAATTTGCCTAAAGTAATGATTGAAGCATATGACTAATGATGAACATCCCAAATATGGAAATTCTTTTGATGATTTTTACTATAACGAAAGAAATTAATTTGATGGCTTTTGCCATATCGAACATATTAGAAACTGGTTTCTTATAACTTAATGTATGGCTTTTACAACGTGAAAATATTTTTGATAATGAACCGTTGTGAGACTCGAAACCAAGACCTTTGCTCTAATTCACCCACAATATTAATTTTATTTAAAAATTTAAATTTTTTATTTTTTTGGTTAAAGGAACCATTTCACTATAAAGTTCTACTCGTTAGGGTAGAATATCATAGCATTGTTACTAAGGGGATTGTTGACCCAAGTCACTGCATGATTTTGAAGATTGACAAATGTCTACCCAGTTGAACCAGGTCTATCAGGGCAAACATCTCGAACGAACCAATTGGCACAAGAACCGTACATGCACAGGAGATAAACGTGATCTGTGAATTATCCATGAACTAAGAGGTTGTCTCCTAATGCGAAAAGGTTGCAAATTGATAAGGGGTTAGAGTTCGAGTTCAGCAAGGACAAAAATAAAGGAAGGAAGTTGAGATAAACACAAACTCTTCCACCAAGGAAGAGTTGCATTAGAACTAAACAAGAACATCTCAACTTCTGGCGCTATATAATGTTGAGGTATTCCTACTGAAGAATCATTCGTACAAAGACAGAATTGAAGCAAGAACTGAAGGCAAAATTACCAGAGAAATTTTGCAAGCAGAATCCTTGTGCGACACAAAGGCTACTGACGAGCGCCAAGAAAGTGAAGGTTGTTGAAGAAGAAGAAGAAGAAAGAAAATGGAATGGAGGAGAAGAGGAAATCTCTGGTGAGCAATCTGACAAACTCACCATGTTTGGCAAGCGTATTATTCTTAAAGGAAAGCTTGTGAGAGATATGTAAGAATCAGGAATGATCTTTTTGTTGAATGCACTGGATGTGCAGGGATGGAAGGACATGGTCCTTCACCTGGAAGGAAGGCTGGAAAGGAATGAACTGGTGGAGTTTATGGCTAATGCAAGTGTGAATAATGGCTGGGTAACCTCCACAGTCAAGGGGATTCAGATCACATTTGATGCAAAGGAGCTGGGAGAGATTCTGAATATCCCTGCTGAGGGCTATGATGATTACACTAGGCAAAGGTGGCCCAGTCTCGATGAAATGGCCTCAGCTCTCAACATCACCAGATTCTTTTGTGAAAATGAGAAGGAACTTGAGCCCAGGCCAGTGTTCAAAAGTGAAATGAAGCCCCAGAACAAGCTACTCTTCGAATTTGTGATCAAGTTTCTGCTGTCAAGACAAGAGCGTAGGCACATCGCCAGTTACATGGACTTAACACTTATGGAGTGCCTGTACATGGGAAAGCAGATTAATAGGCCAACTTTCATCATTCATCTCTTGGACAGAGTTGTAAATGGAACCAAAGCACACGCTATTCCTTATGGCTTTATTCTGACAGTTGTGCTTGCCCACTTTGAGGTTCCTGTGAAGAAAGCTGAGATGGCTACTGGTAAGGATTATTTTGGGAAGAACACTTTGACAATGTGATTATATTTTCAATGTTCCTGAGGATGAACCTGGTTCATCTAGGAAGCAGCCAGTCAATAGCAAAGTAAGGTCATTGGTGCAGGAAGGAGAGATAAAGGATGCGGAGATCCTTCGATTGAATTCTCGCCTTCATGAGGTTGAAGCTGAGCGGGATGCTCTCAGATCTAAACTAGCCAAGAAGAAGGAGAAAAATGAAGGTGTTCTTCAACAAATGCTTTCTCTCCTTCAAGCCAAGACCCCAACCTCATCTGCCCCTTCCCAATCTTAGGAATTCCAGAGCTACCAAAAAAGCCCCTCATTGCCTAGTTGTTTTGTTTCTGTTTTTGTTATTTTTGCTCACAGTAGTGACTGCTTTAGTTTTTTTTGTATGGTTCTTCAATTGCGTGGTAATCAATGAATTCTGCTGTTTTTGTTATTGACTTGTCTCAGTTTCTTAGATAGCTTACATCTATTGGTTTTTTAATGATTAATCATCTTTCCACCTGCAGTTGCCTCAATGGCCATGAGTAATTGTTAACAACTCTGGTAAGTTTATCATTTTGCAACTTTTCGATGATGCCAAAAGGGGGAAGATATGTGCTTTTTCAAAATTTCAAAAGTTGTGATATTTATAACCTAATGAACCTGGTT
Organism: Nicotiana paniculata; assembly: GCA_005239505.1. Classification (NCBI taxonomy): domain Eukaryota; kingdom Viridiplantae; phylum Streptophyta; class Magnoliopsida; order Solanales; family Solanaceae; genus Nicotiana; species Nicotiana paniculata. Next base: position 34,288 of record ML354031.1, on the reverse strand, counting down.
TCTCCATGATAAATGCTTAAAACCATACAAAGTGTTTGTAAGTTTATACAAGGTTGAGCACAGAGTTTGTCATCATCAAAAAGGGGGAATTTGTTGACCTAAGTCACTGCATGGTTTTGAATATTGACAAATGCCTACTCAGCTGAACCAGGTCCATCAGGCCAAACATCTCGAACGAACCAATTGGCACAAGAACCGTACATGCATAGGAGATAAACGTTATCTGTGAATTATCCATGAACTAAGAGGTTGTATCCTAATGCGAAAAGGTTGAAAATTGATAAGGGGTTAGAGCTTGAGTTCAGCAAGGATAGAAATAAAGGAAGGAAGTTGAGATAAGCACAAACTCTTTCACCAAGGAAGAGTTGCATTAGAACTGAACAAGAACATCTTAACTTCTGGCGCTATATAATATTGAAGTATTCCTACTGAAGAAATATTCGCACAAAGACAGAATGAAGCAAGAACTGAAGGCAAAATTACCAGAGAAATTTTGCAAGCAGAATCCTTGTGCGATACAAAGGCTACTGACCAGCTAGAAGAACCAGTTCCATCTGTTTGTCTTTCGAGTCTAGTTGGTTGTAGTAGGTGATTTAATATTGTATCTTTCAGCTTTATTAGAAGCAATTGTAATAGGTACACATTGTTCAAGTTAGAGTTAACTTGAAGCTTGTCGCAATTAGCTAGAGGCTAGGTTGCTACAAAGGGATTAGAGTTAGTCCTTAGGTTTACAAAAGAGTTTATTTTGTAAATGTTGTTTGGCTCAGAGTTGTAGTGAAGAGTTTGGGAAAATCCTACTAAGGAGTAGGTCGTGATTTTTTCACCTTTTGAGCCAGGTGTTTTCCACGTAAAAATCTCTGTGTTTTTACTTTACTGCATTTATTATTCCGCACTAGTAGAAGTTGGAACACCAAGAAGAACCAGGTTCTTCTATTGAGACAGCACTCGAAAAATTGGACACCACACAAATCACCCCTCCCCCCTCTTGTGTGGTATTGAAGTATAAAACATCATATTCCAATATGGTCGTTAAATACAAAAGGCTTTTTCACAACCAAGTACTGCTACACTCTTATAGAACCTCCTCCAGACAATCAATTAGAATTCAAATGGATTTGGAACCTAAATTGCCTTAATAAAATCAAATTCTTCGTATGGCAGTGTCTCCATAATAGGATACCATGCAGAAAATATCTTTCACAAATTGGTCTAAACATTGATCCCATCTGCCCTATATGCAAATGCCAAGAAGATGAATCCATAATCCATATTTTTCTAAAATGTAAAGTCGTCAAACATTTCTAGGATAGTTTTGGGTGGAAAATTGTTACAAAGAAAATGAAAAGCACTGGCTCCTGCAATAAAGGACTTTCATTATCCTCTAAATAATAATTATATTAATTGGAATTCCTTCTTCTCATTTGCCATCTGGCTTAATAAAATTAACAACAATCAAAACAATATTGATAAATTTTTAATGATATTCAATTACCCAAAGAGCTACTGAATCCAAGCTACTCACGGATAGGAGCCTCAACACTCCTTTTAAATTCCCATAAAGGTTAAGTGGTACAAACCACCAAGAGGTTGGTTTGAACTTAACATAGATGCTAGTTTCAACAACCATAACCAAAAATGTGGCCTTGGGGGTATATTCAGAAATCCTAATCGGAAATGGGTGGTTGGATTTGCAAAATCTACTCATGCTAACGGCTCACTAGAAGCAGAAATGAAGGCACTGATAGAGGGGCTCAAAGCAGCACAAGAATGGGGAATATTCCCTCTTGTAATAGAGACAGATTCCACGGAGGTAATCCACTCTATACAAAAAGGTAATACTTTATATGATAACATTGTTAATAAATGCAGGTGGTTCATGCACCAGCAGAAGGTAATCCTCCAGCACATATTCAGGCAAGGGAATAGGATAGCTCATCAACTGGCAAAGAAGACGGAGGCAAAGGGAAAACAATATTTTGTACTACCCCCCTCTTATGTGAACTCTATTGTGGAAAGTGAACAAAAAGAACTCTATGTTTTTGTTAAGTCTTTATTTATGATGCTTGCAATATACTAGCAAGCTTAGGCAATCAATGTGTCCTTAGCGACACAAATTATGAAGGTTATGTACGAAACATTAAGTAGTTATTAATATAATATTTCATGTTTGCTCAAAAAAAAAAAAAAAACGCTCGATCCATGTTACGCTATCCAAATTCAGAAGCTCCTTGTAATGAATGGACAAAATTGAAGACGTTCTAACAAAGAAGATCGGAAGGAGAGAGTAAGATCGTCTGGAACAAAAGTTTCATGCATGACACTTGTGGCCGAAATTGAACGCATTTCATGAAAGAACAAGGCCAGTGGCTGAGAAAAATATTTGGAAAAAAAAAAAACAGCCAAATCTGTGACCAGTTTTGTAGTTGGGCAAAATTGACAAAATAAACGCCAAGTGTAGAAGGACATGACAACATAGCAACTGAAAATCAATCGTTTTATAGTCAGTGTAACACTTGGCGTCCTTTTCTGGTTCTAAAATTCAATCTTACAGTACAACTAGAAGGAAAATAGCCAAAGACAAGTAAAAGTGGTCAATGTTTCATAGGAAAACGACCCACTCGAAAGACTTGCAACAATTTCATAAGGGTAGAGAATAACCATCTGTCAAGAGTAAGCTTTCAGTCTAAGAACTTAAGTTGTCAATCATTAGCTATGCAACCATCTTGCCGAGAAAGATGACATACTACATAGAAAATTAAGCATAAAACATTGTGATTTGTGAGGGAGACAAAAATAGAGAAGGTGATTTTACAGAACCTAGACCATTTTAAGACGTCTTACCAGTTCAGCTATGTTAAAGAAATAACAATCAGTTATACAACCTAAATCCTAGAATTGGCTAAAAAAGAAAAACAGACAAGTCATACTGCCTTAGCTGTATTGTGCTCTTCCCCAAGTGCTGCCAGCCTTCGCTTGGAAACCTTGGACCTATAACACCACACTTCAAATGCCTCGGTGAGGTCTGGATATCGAATCTGCTGATTTTCCAACCACTCAGTTAAAATCTCTGCCTGATCAACTGATGGCAATGCAAGTATAATGGAAACAAATGCCGACTCCAAGGATTGCCATAACTCACTATCAACTTTTATTGTGAGATCATCCTCAGTTTCCGAATCAACTAAAGGCTTCATGGATCGGACAAAAGGAAGCCAGAGCTTCACCATGTGAAGTCGTTTTACAGTAGGTAACACAACTATGCCATATCCTACTGCCTCTAATACTTTTGCTGTCACCTCAAGAACCTTCAGCTTTGTTTTTAGAATCTGATTTTCTGCTTCTTTTTGTTGAACAATTTTAACTAGTTTCATTGACAACTCTGTCCAGCTACAAACAAAATCTCTCATAATTTCCAGCTTTCCTAATATCTGACATGCCCATGACAAATCTGTTAAACAAGAATGCAATGATTGCAATTTCCCAGCATCTGAAATTGATTCTTGGAGATCACACAGTAGAGATTCTACAAGGTTGTTAAATCCATCAAACAGCCTGTTGGCACATCGTATGACTTCTAGCTTTATTTCTTCATTGGCGGTCAGTAAAGGAGCATCATCATCCTCAGTAAGCAGGTATTCAAGCTGTTCTTGAGCAGTGGTTTTCAGATCATTCAAAGGTGAAGGAGGTGATGATGTAGCAAATTGAAGGGCCGCTAGAAAAATCTTCATTACTGCAGTAGGACTGACTGGTTGGAGACGAGCAAGTACTGGTTCCACTTTAGATCCCATGCCTGGTATAGTATTTAATAGCTCCTCCTCTTCAGCTTCCTCCCATGGGACTGCTTCCAAATAATCCACACATACTGCAATAATTCTTGGGCATCCAAACTTGACAGCAACCCGCAAAATGCCAAGGGCATTCCTGACACCGTGGCTAATTTCAGTCATTAAACTATCTGCAATGACATAGAAGAGTCGAAGGACATTGACATGATAGTCCAAATCAGGTTCTTCACAGTAAACCTCAACACAATTGCGCGAGTCAAGAATCTGACATGTTGGCCAACTATCTGATAACCGATCAGCAAAATATTTGCTCTCTTCGACAAGAATATGTGAATGGCAGTAAAGCCAATCATCACGGCCATCCTGCGTTCTAAGCCTCACGACAACATCACTTGTTGGTCTATCTCCAATCTTGCTTAATGTCTTTGATTCATTAGGCTGCAATGGGGAATGTTATAGGTCAGAAAATGTGATAAATTATTGGCAACATTAAACAGCTAAATCAATAAAAGAAAAGCATGATGTCAACTTCTATGATGCCTGGAAATGATTAACATAGGAGAGTGAATGCGACCATAGGAGCAGCCAAAGAAGCAGATACAAGAATCGACATTTTAAAACAAATTCATGGCCATGTCCCTTGAGGCAACGACTACCCTTAGTCATCCAGGTGGAGGCTGAACCTTGAGCTTTCTTCCCCGTCATAGAAAAAAGGAATTTAGACAGGTATATTATTCAATAGTTAAAATGAGTAACCTACGCCATGTGTACCCATTAAGAGGAAAAATATGAGGGGAATGAATTAAACATTTTCCAACTTCTCAGGATTCTCATTTTTTGACTCTTTTAATCTTTTTGAATTATTAAAGCACTTCCAAGTTAAAAGATACGAAAAATGTTCACACTCAAAACGCAGACCCTATGGCCAAGGTGGGTTGCCTCAGCTTAAGCTTTTGCCTTTCAAATCACCAGTAATATCGTGAAATGTTTCCAGGAAAAAAAAAGTTTTAAGTAAATTGTTGCATTAACTCTTTCCTCTTTATTTCCAATTTCCATGGCTCCGGTGATACGACACAAGCTCCAAAATATATTCTTTTAGTTTTTATACTATGCAAGGCACTTACGGCTATCTCCATTAATGAACAGGACTAATCGGTGTAGCTTCTATGCATTGTCAACCCTGCCAATAAACAAGGATATATGAAATCAGATAAAAAGAAAAGATAGCTGAACAGCTTAAATCAGATTCTGTATTCAGTCAGAGGCTATCCCCAACAACTAAAAAGAGTCCAACAGAAATTTTTTTGATAATTAAATCCTATGGAACTTGTTTTTTCTTTTTCAATATAAAAGTCCCAAGAGAAATTAAACAACAAAACTGAAAAAACCAAACCAAACCACATATATATATATATATTATATAGTATGCAAGCAGCATTGGGCATCAATATATCAAACACATATAAAACACTCAATCGACTGGATTAAGTAGTAAAATAGGTCATATAAAAAGGTGATAGATCAAGTAAGTTTCCAAATGATGGACATGGCAGTAAACTTATTTGTATCTACCATCTTTCTCTAAATTGATCAACTTCTCATTTTCGGAAAGGAGAGAGCAAGGGCAACCTAGTGCAATAAGCTCCCGCTATGTGCGGAGTCCGAGGAACGGCCGAACCACATTGAGTCTTATTTATGCAGCCTTACCTTGCATTTCTATAGGAGGTTGTTTCAACGGCTTGAACCTGTAACCTCCTAAGTCACATTGCGCCAAGGCTCCCTTCCTAAAAGAAAGAACGTTTCGGATGCTTATAACACGAAAAACACTAGTGAGATCAACTTTACTCTTCTAACCACAAACTTAGTTCGTTTTTCTATTATGAAAATATCATGAAGAGACTGTCGAATCCCACATGCTCTACACTTCTTAACCTCATCTCTTAATACTGGAACAAAGTCAAATTAATGAAAGCATGCATTACTGTCATCTTTCTTAGCTTAAGGTTGTCGGATCCTCTTCTTACCTTCTACTTCGACCTCTCTTTTCTCAGAACTTGAATCAAGTACTGAAAGTTAAACTGCATTACTAATTTCTGGAATTCTCCGAGGAGTGAGGGCTTGGGAAGGACAAGAACGTTCAGAAGTTAAAGTGTAAAGATGTCTCATGTCCAACAGTTGGCACATGGCGCTAGGTGACCTTTTAGAAGCATCCCAGTGCTTTGCTCGTTAAGCTTACAAAAGTAATTGCAGAGCCAATCAAAGTTCTATGGTGTCGCTGCAGCCAATAGGTGTATTTGACAAACAAGTTAGGACACATAAGCGCATAGATGATCAAAACTGACTAAGAAGTTAAGTTAAACATGGGATTGGTAAGTGAAGAATGCAATAAAGCTCCATTGAGGCAATCATACACCAACCTTTGAAGGGCCACCTCTCCCACAAATTCCAAGATTTGCTTGGTCATACGATGGATCTTCCGCGTACATGTTCCACTGCTAAACTACATGAAAGAACTGAATATGGCTTAGTGGAAAGAAAGGCTTCACAGACTCATAAATCCAGAAAAAGAAAAAAAAAATTCAAAACGAAAATCCATGTGCATGTCCACCATTATTAATGTAGCTTCTGCCTGGCGCATCACTATAATAATCACTTAGTAAATGTTATATACTAATTTATGCAAAATGAAGTGTTAGCAAATTAATCAACATGGACCTACATTTTTCATTTTAGCACAATACTACTTCCAAAGCAGAAATTTTCAGAGCACTCATGTAAGAAACATTTTCCAATAAAAATAAGTTATTATATTTGATATGCGTGCGTTACCTCTAGGGCGTTGCTCGATACAGAAGTTGCTATAACGAGATAAAGTAAAAAAAGCAACTCCATTATCACAATCTATTCAGCAATTCAGCAACTTAACAAACACTTGCCAGGTTTGACACAAATGGATATAAAACAAAACAAAATAATGGGTAAGGTTCTTTTTACCCTTGATCCAAAATGATCCACATTCTCCTTCCCCTCAAGAACCCCATTTTCAAGATTAGCAAGCTCCCTTGTTTACTACCCTTCACTCAGGCACACATACCAAACTCTTCCAGTAGATATCTGCAAATAATAGATAAAATCAAACACCCACCAACAATCAGCTAAATCCTGCAAATGTCTATTGAATGTAACAGTTTATTATCAAAAAGTACTAAATTTTAAAGGGGGAAAACATAAAGACTACTTCATCTTTCAGTCAATAAATCTTGACCAGATAAAACACATATCTAGAATATCATGATAAGACTGTGAAGGATATATACCCATATTCCATTTCCATAGTTATTCTTTGTTTTTATTAATGGAACTTATCTGAACTAAATGCAGAAATTGTGGATTCTTGTGCGGAGAACATACCTTTCCTATTCATTATGAGCTGCCCTTCCTTTGTAAAGTAGATTTTTGTAAAGTAGATTGAGAGTTCTTGCTCTTCAAATTGTCGAAGCAAATAGTACCAACTTGGGGAATTTGGGCATTCGATTCTTGGAACTCTTTTATATTTTTAAACTTAAAGAATAGATAATTGGAAATCAAGTAGTTGAGTTTTGGAAAGAAAATTTGAGGCATGTAATTCTTGAAAATGTTTAAAAGGGGAATGTAAGGGTAGCTCAACTATGAATACACGATGACCATTGATAATTATTTTTTGGGCACATCTTGGGACATATTTATAATATTTATACTTTCTGCAAATTGATATTCTCTAGCACACACTAGTTAAATAGAGCTATAACATGTATCATATAAACCCTAACACAAAAAGTTTTCAAAAAGTAAAAATGAGTTAAAAAAGGCTTTTGAAGTCTTGTGTAAGAATTTAGGACATATTTTTTTGTTAACAAAAGAAAGGTAACTAAAGGGGGTCGGGGTTAGATGAAAGAGTAAATATTAAAATTTTAAAAAATTTAAAAAGACTCACACCCATTCAAAGTATTTTAAATTTTCATTTCCCTCTTCATTTGTCCTGTGTGCTTTTTCTTTTTCTCATTCTTTCTTCTTTCTTCTTTCTCTTCCTCATTCTCTTACTCTTCTTCCTTACTTTCTTGCTTCTCTTCAACTTTCGTTGCTACTGCTGCTTCTTCGTCTTTGTCATCACCATCATCATCTTCTTTTTCTTCCTTGTCTTTTTCTTCTTCTCCCTCTTCATCCCATCATCATTTTCCTCCTCCTCTTCCTTTTCTTTTTTCTTCTAGTGGTTTAAACTATATGAGAGAAAGAGAAATATGTGAAATTTTACAAAGTGAGTATTCTGCAAAACACCATTCGAGATATTTTTAAACATCCCAGAATGAGTATTCTGTAAAACATCTCCAGAGATATTTGAAACATCTCTCAGGATGTTTGAAACATCCCCATGATGTTTGAAACATCTTTAGGGATATTTCTTCTGCTTCATTCTTTTCTAGTATTGTTCTCTGATGATAGGCTATAACTACGTATTTTAGTCGCTTATTACACTCTAACTTACTGCACTTTAATTGAGTTTGAGTTTTAATCGCTAGTGTTTTGCACTATTATGTATTTTATGCCTTGTAGGAGTGATTCTGAGCTATGTAGATGTTATGAAATGAATTTAAGTGATTTGGAGATTTGAAGTCAGAGTAAAAGGCCCAAGGAATTAAGCCGGGATCATGTTCGGGGATCAACGATGATAGTTAAGAATGAACGAAGAATCGAATAGCCATATTGTGCATTGTATAGTAAAAAGCACATAACTTTTCGCTCAGAACTCCATTTGGACTTCAAAATATATAGTTGAAAAGATAATTCAAAGGGCTACAACTTTCACGTTTTGCAGGTTTTTAAATTCCCAACAGAACAGGGTGAACAGTGCGCGGCTGCGTTGCGCAACCGTGCACTTACCGCGCAAATGGGACATAAAGTGTGAAATGTGCGCGACCAAGTTCACAGGTACCCTTCCAGGTGCGTGGCCGCACACATTTTATCCAGGAAAAAGTGTCCGTTTTTGCGTAGGAGAAGGTATAATTATTTGGGCCAGAACCTACTTGGTATATATACATGAAAAAACGGTATTTTGAGGACTTTTGACACACTTTGGACCTAAGGAGGCAGAGACACAATACGAGCAAGGCGGGGAATTCTTCTACGAGTCTTTCACTTCCTTCTTCCTATTTCTATTATTGGTTATGAATTCTATTATTGTAGTTATGCATACTATTATGATTAACTAATTTGTTACCTAGGGTTTTGATGGAACCTCTTGGAGGATAAATTCTTGTTATGTTTTAATATAATTTAACTTTTTAATTTGTTATTTGTTCAACTACGCGCTTATTTCAGTTGATTGAATTGCCATCGATTGGCTGTGCCTATTTATTATGTGTTGCTTTAGAAAGGATACATATTTAGGTAGTTGTTGAACAACGTCACTCCTAGTGAGAAATCAATACATCGGGTTTAAAGGTAGGTTTAGAAAAACAAAGGCTTGACGTGGTCATAATGAGCAGTTAGATAAAACCAACTAGCGTAGTTCGAGAGAATATATCTAGTAATTTATTGTAGTTGCTCGAGAGAGAATTACGGTACCTAAAGTGCTCACGATCAACAGAGAATACATAGATAAAATCGTAGGGAACATAGCAGGAAGGATTCCACCATTTGGGAAAATCATAACTCTAGACCTCCTAAATTTAATCTACAATCCTTAGAATTTTTAGTTGTTAATTTACTGCTTTAGTTTCTTAGTTAGTTAGTTATATATAAGAATTTTAATCTTTATGACTTAGAAATTTATTCGAGCTCATCTTCTTAGTGATATTGAAAAATTATGGCGAAACCTTAGTTCTCTGTGGTATTCGACTCCGGACTCTTAGACCGTATTATATTTGCAGCGACCACTTATCCTTTTTAGGACTAAAGTTGGACGTGATCATTCTCATTGATATTTTTTCCACATATGTTTGAAATGTTTCAGTAGATGTTTGAAACATCGCCACAAATGTTTGAAACATCTCAGTAGATGTTTGAAACATCTTCCTAGATATTTGAAACATCTTCCTTGATGTTTGAGGATGAGGAGTATCAGGAGGATATAGAGGAGCGTTGCGAGATGGAGGAATAAAGGGAGGATAGAGAGGAGCGTTACGAGATGGAGGAACAAGGGGGAGCAGGAGTGGCGGGAGGATGAGGATGAGGAGGGGAGGAGTGGGAGGAGGAATAGGGAGTGGGGGAGGAGGTGGACTTTATGTAAATAAAAAAACTTTGGGGTTTTAAAAAATTATTTCATTAAAACTAATCATAAAAGTGTCCCTTCTATCACATTTTAAACATTTGTTTCTTAAAAAATTTATATAATTTTTCAAGTGTCTTAAAAATTTAATTATGTAGCTAAACTATGAATATATGATGATAATTGATAATTATTTTTTGGGCACATATTGGGAGATATTTATAATATTTATACATTTTTCAATTGATATCCTCTAGCACACACTAATTAAATAGAGCTATAACATGAATCATATAAACCCTAACAAAATATTTCAATAGAATGTCTATGACAAAGCAAATAGTCAATGTATTGACACAAATATATTTTAAGTATAAAATATAATCTATATTATATTAAAAATAGAACTCCCATTTCTTTCTCTCTCTCTCTCTCTCTCTCTCTCTCTCTCTCTCTCTCTCTATCTATCTATCTATCTATCTATCTCGATTTCTCTCGACACACCATTAGCGTGACTGCTAACATGCACCTCACCGAAATTAGGCAGGAAATAAGGATGACCATCCAAAATGCGAAGATAACCCAGGCTAATGAAATCAAACTCATGGAGGGACAAAGCGAAGGCTTCAGATGTGTAGTAATACCAAAAATCCTATGGACTGGAGAGATAACTGCTAGCCTTTTGGCACCGGCTTGGTCGAGTGGAAGAAAGCATAGTAACATCACAACGTCGACTGTGCAGATCGAGAAACTCTTGGATGGAAATGGAAAGAAAAAAATGAATGTAATCCCAGAGGCCCAGTTCACCCTTCATGCCCACAGTGACAGACCAAAACCCTAGCAAGTGTCTGGGTAACTCCAGATGCCATGAGGATTAATTTGATGCAAAAAGAAGCAGAGAAGGCCTAGATCACCATGAGCAGCAAAAATATTGTGGAGGCAGAGTAGAATGATACGAGCAAGGCGAACCGGTTCCCGACATCTCATGATGGAAAAATGAATGGAATAGTTGCTGTAATTGGGGATGCACAAAAAAAATTACAAATGAAATAGGATAACCCTTGGAACAAGGCATATACGAATTTATTTGAGGGGAATAAAATGGCAGCTAAAGGTATGGTCTTACTTTCATCCCTCTTATTGTCATGACCTGAAATCCCAACTACGTGGTTGTGATGACGTCTAACATCTACTTGGTAAGAAAACCAATGTTAGCTAATCACTTAACCATTTTAACAATTTAAAACAACAACATAATAAAAATTAACAATTGCTAAATATGAAATACATAAGATAAATCCATAAATTACACGGTCTAGACAAATCCCAAAAATCCGGTGTCACCAGTACATGAGCAACTAGAGTACTACAAAAGTATGGTCTGAACAAAATACAACTGTTTGAAACAAAATAAATAGTAAAGACATAATAGAAGGGTACTTCATGATCTGCGAACGCCAGCAATTCTACCTCAAGTCTCTTGGGCAAGCCGATCCGGGCAAAACTCCTCTACGCGTCATTGGGACCAACATCAGTTCCACACAAGAAGTGTAAAAGCGTAGTATGAGTATAACCGACCCCATGTACTCTGTAAGTGTCGACCTAGCCTCGATGAAATAGTTATAAGACTATAATAAGACACTCACAATAAACGTGTGTGAATAATAATAATAGAATACGAAAATATAGATAAAGTAGTAAACTCCTAAAAACGTACCCGAAGGTAAACTGTCAGAGGGCCCCGGAATAAAATCATCTCAAATATCACATCACAATATCGATATAAAACTCTACAACTACAAACAATTATAACACATCATACGCTATTACGTCGCGCAACCCAATCCAAATATTTAACATAATATCTATTGTGGCGTAATAGCCGATTCCAACATTTATCATAATATCAGTTGCAGCATGCAACCCAATCCCAATATCATATCTTATTATTATTTGTTGCAGCATGTAACCCGATCCAATATCAACACATCAACATAAACAACTCCACATAACCAATAATGGAATCTCAACACAAACGGGAACTAAAGCGTACAGAACATTAAGGAACTACCAGTACAAATGGAGGATAAACAATACCTCATATTCATAATTCTCTACCAATCAACAATATAAGATTAGCTTAAGAACTCACAAATAATTCTGTTATTGACTTGTCATAGGTTGGTTCTTCTTGATGTGTTAGAGTTGGTAGGCTCGGAAATCGGAATGGTTGTAGTGAGAGTTTATCCACTTAGTCCTTAAAAATAGCCTTAAAGTTGGAAAAGTCAACTGAGAGTTTACTTATTGGGAGCGACCTCGGAATGTGGATTTTATGGCTTGGATAGCTTCGTTAGGTGATCTGGGACTTAGGAGTGTGCTCGAAATATTTTTGTGATGTCCGGTGTAGAATTAGGCTTGAATTGGTGAAAGTTAGTTTTTGGTGATTTCTGGTCGGCAGTGGAAAATAGGCTATCGTGGTCGGAATGGAATTCCAGAAGTTGGAACAGGTTCATAATGTCATTTTGGATGTGTCTGCATAATTTCATGTCAATCGGAGTTGTTTTGGATAGTTTCGGCATCGTTGGTGGATTTTAGAAATTTCAAAGTTCTTAGGCTTGAATCCAATGTAAATTTGGAGTTTTGGTGTTTTGAGAGTGCAACTAAGTTTGAATAATCAATTATGATATGTTGGTAACTTTGGTTGGGGTCTCGAGGGGCTCGGGATTGATTTCGGATGGTTAACGGAAATTTGAAGTTGGAAAAAAAAATGCAGTAAACAGCTGCTGATGTTTTCCCACAGTGATTTCCGCAGCTGCGGAAGTTTGACCGCAGATGCGGAACATCTGGGCAGAAGGTATAAATTGAAACCCTTCGTGACTTAAACCCTTTTTACACTATTTTTGTACGGACAAAGAGCTTTGGGGGTGATTTTTGAAGAGGGGAATCATTGTTCTTCATATAGCTAAGTGTTTTGGACCATAAAACTCATTTATGGATGATTATGGAACATAATATCAGTGTTAAATTCACGAAAATCAGTAGAAAAAGGTGGTTTTAGGGCTTGAGATTTTGAGACCTTTAGGGATTGATTTGAGGGGTCAAACAAACTCCGAATTTAGTGTTCTTTATATGTACGGACTCGTGAGATGATGAAGAACAGTTTGGTATAAAAATTTCTGAGTTTTGGGACGTGGGCCCGGGGGTCGTGTTTTGACCAAATTCGAGTTTTTGAGCTAAATTTATATTTTTCGATTGGAATTTCACTCCTTAAGCATAATTTGATGATAAAAATCTGAACTTGGTAGATTTGGAGCACTCTGAGCCTGGATTTAGAGGCAAAGGCACTTCGGAATAGCATTTTAGCCGGTTTTGAGGTAAGTAACGTTTACAAACTTGATTCTGAGAGTTCGAAACCCCGAGCTAAATGATTTATGACTATTGTTGAGGTGAAGCACATACCAAGTGATGGGCATGAGGGCGTGCACCGAATATCTGTGGCATGGCTTATCCCATGGCCCCGCTTAGTGATTATTCCATGATGATATCTGTGCATCTATTAATGTGGTAATTGTGAACATGTTAGAAATCATGTTAAGTATAAATGCTAGGCTTCACGCCGGAAATGCTGAGACCCGAGTGGTCGTATATTGCTGTCTCATGCTGTGATTAATTGATGTCATATACTCAGTCCTATTATAGCATATCATTTCATATCATAGTCTCAGTATTGTTAATTACGTGCATACTTATCATTGTTTCGGGATGATGGAGGCATTTGTGATCCATGTGAGTGAGACTGAAGAGCAATGACCGAGTGAGGCCGAGAGCCTGTTAGTGAGACGTTTATGGGAATGGACTGTGCACTACAGAGATATTTAAATCATGCCTTCGTTGGCGCTTATGCCACTAGGGCCCCTCGGGAGTCTTTACACCCCCAGTGAGCACATTGGTGATGAGGGATGGATCTTCCCTGGATATGGAAACTGTCCGAGTGTTGTATCCCAGAGATGGATCTTCTCCGTGGAGGGGGGGCTGGATTAGTCTTTTTCCTCAGTACATAGTGACTACGGTCACCTGTGTTTATGCATATTCCGGGATGGAACTTCCCTAGGCTTGAAAGCCATATATAGTATTGAGTAGACTTCTTTGGGAGAGCTGTGAGCATTATGTGCATATCCATACTGGTTTCATACATATATTTTATGATGGCATGTAGAGTATACTGGCATACTTGGCATATTTACTCATCCTGATAAACTGTTAGCATGTCTAAATTCTGTATATTATTTATTGTAACATAATTGGGGTTTTGTCCATCACTACTTCTCAGCCCATAGTCTGGGTTCGTTACTTCTAAGTTGGTGTACTCATGTTACCCCCTGCACCTTGTGTGCAGATCCAGGTACACCGGGACCCGGTAGCAGACTTTGAGCAGCGGTCAGCGTTTCTATTGGAGTTGTCGAGGTAGCAACTGCCGATCGCGACCTCGTCTTCTCTTTCTTATTCTACCCGTTGTTCTTTATTTTGAGAAAACGTTGTCCATTTCTCCTTTTCTTTTGCTTTATGTTATACTAGCTCATGATTGAGTGACACCGTATCCGGGGTTGGAGGTTTTAAATTTAGTTCTTCAAATATTATTTTAACTTCACATTCTTAGTTTTATTAATAAATTCGTTTAAAAATCATATTTTCTTATTGGAAATTGAATTTAGCTTAATTAAAAAGGGAGGCTTTCCTGGTTCCACGACACGCGCCATCACGACTCCGAAATTAGGTCGTGATAAAATGGTATCAGAGCGATAGGTTAAATAGGTCTCACAAGTCATGAGCAGGTTTAGTAGAGTCTTGCGGATCGGTACGGAGACGTCTGTACTTATCTTTGAGAGGCTGCAGAACCTTTAGGAAAAATCTCACATTCTCGAACTCTTGTCGTGCGAATCCATTGATTCAACCTGAAGCGTAATTCTTTAAACTCCTTTCACGTATTCAAACGCGCAGATGAGCGCTCAGTATCATCCATGCACCGATGGTTTGTGACCTCCATGATTTGGGATTTTTAATGGTTTGATTTATGTATGAGCTTATGAAGGATTTAGTTGAATCCCACTGTAGTATTGTGGCAGTGATAGCGTATGGGCATTGTGAGTTACTTTTTGTTTTGATCTATGGCTTTGAGCCAAGTGGGGGAGTCTGCTAATGATTAGTTGGTTGCCCGATGATGTGTTGTATTGGTTTCAGTTTGGGGTATACTAGTGGATCAATTATGATCCAATGGTTATTGATTTTTGGGCAAGGTGTCTTGAAATATTCCAAGTGGATCAGGCGGTTGGTTGAGATCGCGCAGTGTAGCGGAGTTATGTAGCGGAGTTGAGAATGACTCGACTAATGGAAAAATTTCTTGATACAGGTTGTATTATACTCTATGGGGATATGAGTCTCATTGCATGATTGAGTTGTTATTTGCAAAGGAAGTAATGTACACCTTCTGTTTTGGGCGGCATGGTATCGTTCAATTTTCCCCGTGGTTATGGCAATGCACTTTGAGTACTTGATGTCAAATTTCGAATGGTTATTTATTTTTGGGCAAGGTGTCTTGAAATATTCCAAGTGGATCAGCGGTTGGATGAGATCGTGCAGTGTAGCGGAGTTATGTAGGGGTATGACCTTTGGTATCAGATTCATGTGTTTTTTATTTTTACGGTGTGTGCCATGCTGTTAGTATGATATGGTGATGGTAATTGTTAATGGTAGGATAGTCCTCCCGTGTGGATCTTTTATATAATTTGATTACATTGGGAAGTTGCTGTTAAGTGCCCAAGTTGCACAGGTTTTGGCTTCGTTAGTGTCATGTTATCAGGGTGGTTGTGATGGATGAGAGGAGGTCAGTGGACCTAGAATGAATATTTTCGGAATTTTCTACATCATAGTTGGAAGGAAAAATATCGGGAGTCGACTTAGAAATTTGCTATAATTCCTGTTTGGGAAGGGAGAGTTTCATGTCTGACTGATCGGACGAATAGTTGTTAGTTCTACGTGCTTCTTTCATCTTCGGCAATAAATGGAAGTGTTAGAGCGAGGTATTTCTTGATAAGGGGTTATGTACCGGTATGGGGTTGTTCTAAGCAGTTATTGTGGTTAAGAGTTATTGCTATGAGTGTATGAGTCACGCGGTGTATTAGGTGATTTCATTTTGGGTGCGTATATGGCTTGATTCAGCATGTTCAGACTTGTTCAGTCTATAGTTATGGAAATTTTGATCTTGTATATTATTTCAGAAGTGAGAATTTGGTTTTAAGGTTTATGGGCCAGGATTTGGATTTCGAAATTTCAACAGTATTGTGCTATTGGACCCATATGGGGTAGGATGAGATGGGATCACCCTCGGGTATGTGCATGGTAAGATGCATAACAATTTGGTAGTGTTGGAGAACAACTCTTGGCACGTTCGAGGACAAACATATATTTAAGTGGGGGAGGATGTAACGACCCGGCAGGTTGTTCCATGATTTTAGCCCCGTTCCCCCGTTTCTGCTTCATTTTATGTGGTTTAGCTTCATTTATGTGTGTTGGGTTGGTTGGTTCGGATTCAGAGTGGTCATGATGAGAATTGAGGCATTTGGTCCCTCAAAGTAGCCTAACAACTGAGAAAGTCAACTGAGAGTTGACTTATTATTAAACAACCTCAGAATGCGGATTTATGTCTCAGATGGTTTTGTTAGGTGAATTGGGACTTAGGAGTGTGTTCGTAATGGAGTTTTGATGTCCGGTGTAAAATTAGGCTTGAATTGGCGATAGTTTGTTTTTGGCGATTTCCGATCGGCAGTGGAAAATAAGCTATCGGGGTCAGAATATGATTCCAGTAGTTGGAGAAGGTTCGTAATGTCATTTTGATTATGTGTACAAAGTTTCAGGTCAATCGGAGGTTATTTGGTTGGTTTCGGCGTAGTTGGAGAAATTTGAAAGTTTCAAAGTTCATAGGCTTGAATTTGATGTGAATTTTGTGTTGTTGCGTTGTTTTGGGGGTTTTGAAGGCTCGACTAAGTTTTAATGATGTTATGGGATATGTTGGTATGTTTAGTTGAGGTCCCGAGGGCCTCAGGTGTGTTTCGGGTGGTGAACGGACCAACTCTTGGCTTGAAAACTGGGCAAATTTTTGCTGGTGTGAGTTTCTGGTTTCCTTCTACGCGATCGGGGGAGGAAGTTTGCGATCGCGTAGACCTAGCTGGGGATGGCAGGATTTTTTTTTATATGCGATCGCTTGGTGGAGGTCTTGATCGCGATTGCGTGAGTATGAGGTTGTTGGGCAGTGCGATCACGTCGTGTTATTTGCGTTCGCATAGAGTTAAAGGGGCGCATGAGTGGGCTGAGCCGTTGTTCTTCCCGATCACGTAGGGTGGTTTGCGATTGCGTGGGTTTATGTCCTGATGAATCGTGATTGCATGTGGATGTGTGCGATCGCGTAGGGTAATTTAATGGGGCAGTAAATTTGTTCTTCGCGATCACGTGGGAGCTTCCGCGATCGCAGTGAAGAAAAGGCCTGGGCAGTCAGTTTTAAGTTCTATTTCGGGGGTTCTTGGCCATAACTTATTTTTCCATTAGAGAGCTCGGGGGAATGAAATTTTGGACGAGCTTTTCAGTGGGGTTCTTGTGGTAAGTGTTCTTCAACCATCTTTGGTTCAATTTCATGAATTTGTCTTGATTTTCACCATGCAATTTGAGGAATTAAAGTAGAAAAGTTGAAAAATAGGAGGAAAATTTGGAAAATTCTTTTGGTGTTTTGAGTGGGAAATTGAGGTCTGATTTTGATAAATTTGGTATGGGTAGACTCGTAAGGGAATGAGGATTCTTGTGGTGCAAATTTTATCGAATTCTGAGATGTGGGTCTGGGGCTCGGGTTTGGCCAAATTTTGAGATTCTTGTATAAATTAAAAATCTTCGATTGGGTTGTGTTCCTTGAGTATATAGTAATGATGTTGAACTGGTTTTGGCTAGATTCGGAGAATTCGAGAGCCAATTTAAGGGGCAAGAGCATAGCAGACTAGTGTTGTGGCCCGGTAGAGGTAAGTAATGGTTATAAATCTTGTCCTGGGGGTATGAAACCCAATGTACATATTTCTCACTAATTTTAGAATGGAGCACATGTCGAATGGCGAGTATGTGGCACGTACTGATTATTGGATTGGACTAGTTCCTCTCCGCGACAACTAATGAGTTGCATATTTTACTCAAAACCTTATGTTAAATTATGTTCGGAAGTTTATTTTAAGGCATGAAGATTTCACATATCTATGTTATACTGTTGGAAAGAAAGGTTGTGCATATTGTGATTTGATGACATTGATTTTATGTGTTTCTTGCTGCCCAAACCTGATTTATTTTCATTACTACTGAGTTAGTGTACTCCTATTACTCTCTGCACCTTGTGTACAGATTCAGGTGTTCGGGCAGGGTTAGCTGCCTATTTGTTCCAGAGATTCTCGGAGGTTTGCAAGGTAGTTGCATGCGTCCGCAGTCCTGCTCCCTCTCATGCTTACTATTATAGAATATATTTTTGTCGAGTTATATATTTTATGTAGATGCTCATGACCAGTGACTCCGGGTTCTCGAGGGTTGTATTTAATGTTCAGTATAGATTTATCTGTTTTATAAATATTTAAAGGAAACTTTTATGGGTAATCAGTATAGTAGAGATGTAAAAGGGAAGCTTATTATGATTCGAGTTTGGGTTTTGGCTGGCCTAGTTCCATGATAGGCGCCATCACGACTGTCCTGGATTTGGGGTCGTGACAGTTTGGTATTAGAGCGCTAGGTTACATAGGACTCACCGGCCATGAGCAGGTTTAGTAGAGTCTTGCGGATCGGTACGGAGATGTCTGTACTTATCTTCGACAGGCTGCGGAACCCTTAGGAAAATCTCACATTTTTAAAATTCTTGTCGTGTGAATCCATTGTATTCAGCCGAGAGCATAACTCTTGAATTCCTTTCATGTATTCGAGAGCGCACGAGAGCACCTGGTATCATCTGTGCAATGACGACTTGTGGCTTCCATGGATGAGATGTGATTTTGGCATATTGGTAATGGGCCAGTCTGGAGGACTTGAGGCCGGATTCATTCTGTGGCTTGATTGTTGAGATTTTCGTTGTGTGGGCACATGTAATTGGGGACTTGTATGTCCGTTTGTGTTCGTATTGATGAGAATTGGTGACTAAGATGCCTATGTGGTGGGTGTGATTTGATGGTTAGATGTGTTCAAACTGTGATTTGTGACAAAAGGGTTGGCTAGAAATGTGGCAAGATTTATTGAGTGTTCGATTTCTGTCTCGATTGGGTGTGTGGCCTTGAGTTTTGAGTATGTTGGAAGACCTCTCATGTTTTGTAGTTGCGGAGTGAAGCAAATTTCTCTGTTGGGTTATGAGTCCCTGGTGATGTCTTTGAGTTGATCATTTACCCTAGTAACGTTCATGTATTGATTGACGGTGTATTCCAGCCGTATTAGCACTCCTTGTTATTGTATTCATTGATGGCGTCCTGGCATATTCGTGTAGCGGGGAGTAGCATACTCAGTATCTGAGGATGGCATTATAAGGATTCAGGGAGGTAAGGCTCTATGCCAATTCTCCGAGTGTGAATTTTGGCTCGGTTCAGTAGCGTTCATGGGACACGCGGTGTCTCAGATATGTGTGGGTAGAGCTTCTAGAAGCTCAAGATTTCTCTGACCACCGCTCCAGTGTTAGTTCTGCCATCAGCTTTTGGTTTTTACCGCATATTATGGTGCCTCGAGGGTAGGCGTTGGTTGTGTTCGGATGCAGGAAGGTGTAGTGATTGCGTGATAGTTCTGGTCTTCTGAAGTGTATGGAGAGATAGCAATTGAGGCTAAGCGGGCAGGGGTATCTCCTGCGGGTTGTCCCAAGGTGTGTGATCCCTATGTAGTTCTGTAATAAGTTCTCTTCTACCAGTAAAAGATATATGTTGTAATTGGAGTTTAGATCACTTGTGGAAGTTGGCGTGACTATTGCAATGGTGGATGCGAGATTGGAAATTGATTTGAGTATTATATGGTTTGGGTCATATAAGCTTATGGAGGATTTAGTTGAATCCCACCACAACATGGTGGCAGTGATAATCTGTGGGCATAGTCTTGTTTGTCCTGATCCTTGGCTTTGAGCCAAGTGGGGGAGTTCATTATTGATATGTTGATTACATGATTATATGTGGTATTGGTTTTGGTTCGAGGTATGGTGGTAAATCAGTTATGACCTGCAGGTATGGGGTCTGGGAATGTCACGAGTAATGGAAATTTCTTCGATATAGGTTGTAATGTACTTTGTTGGGTAATTGGGTTCTATTGAATGAATTAGTGGAAGTTGTAAAAGGTGTAGTGCGTGTAGTGTATGAATTTGCTTGTGGCTTCAAGTGAGTGGATTACTTTCCTAGTATGTTAGTGTGCAAATGGGTCAGGTCGATTCTGTCTAATTGGTCAGTATGATTGAGATTTACATTAGAGGATGTCAAGACTTGTTGTATTCTACATCATCACGGATTCTACATATGTGTATTAGAAAGGTGTAGGTAATGGCTCTAGATTCGTAGGAAGTCTGTTCGAGGTAAGTATTTCTAATGTAGTGCTTTTGGGGATATTTGAGAGGGTATTCGGCGGCTTATGATCCTTAGACGGTATGGTTTTATGCTTGGGTCGCATGTGGTGAGTCTGGGTTGAGATTTGTGGTATTACGGCAGGAAGAAGTATCAATTTGAAGGTACGTCAGAAGAAACTTGGGTAAATAGGGCAACTTGGTAGTAGGACGGATTGGCATGGTAAGGTATACGATTAGTTCTTTGGGTTTTCATAAGGTGACGAGTTTTCCGGGTGTTTCTTAGCAATGCTCTTGGACTTATGGTAGCCTGCGTAGTTTGTTGAGTTAGAAGAATTCAGTCGTGATGGTTTGGTGTTGCGTAGATGGAATTTTGGATAGTCCCGGATGGTTTCTACCACGGTTACAGGTGCATATTTTCTTAAGGCGTGTAGTGAATTTGTTTCTTATGGGACCCAATGGAAGTTCGTGGCTAGTTGGATACGTAGTTGCTTGTGGTTCAGAAGAGACCATGGAGTTCCCGTATTTTTCCTAGGTTGGCATGGCGTGTGCGGTATGTTGGGTAGAGTTGAAATTTGCATATGTGAGGTCACGGTTTGATTCTGGAAGGAAGGTCATGAATTCTTAGGCAGCATGGGCAGTTTTAGATGACTAGGTGGATGATATCACCAAATGGGTGCGACTTGATGAGGGTATATATTTCAGAAAGAGCAATGTGTTTGAGTTAAGGGTACTTCATTGGTAGCGCGTCGCCCTATTGTTGGATCGGCTATTGATATTCAAGGTTGCTTGGTAAGTGGAAGGATTATTGGGGTATCCCCGTGGAATGAGTGATTTGGGATGTGTTATGTGTTCGAGCATGGAGTTGTGATCAGATATGGTAACCCCTACGTTTCATGGACTTCAAGACTGAGAGTTCTCATAAACAAGATATTTTGTGGAATTGAACTGTGAAGAGGCGAGCTGAGCTAGTCGGATGTTAGTATGTACCATGATTCTTTCATTATGAAATTTTTGGTAAGTTATCTATCTTTTGTGGGTGATCAGAGTTAATTTAGGGTCACTGGTAGGCCAGTATGGGAGCGTGTCCTGCACCAGATCGGAGTTCTTGGCTCCAGATTTATATAGTTGAGGAAGGTACCATTCGATTGTGATTAAGTTTATTCATATTCTAGAGTGATCTATAAGTTACCTTTCGGTGTTGCGGGGAGTAGTGATTATTGGTTATATGCACTTATGGTGCGGTTCTAATTGGGCTTTATAACTAGATTTGAGTAAGGTAACTAATTGGGTGTTGCGGGATTTAGACGTCTTGGTTATATACCTTCTGTTTCGGGTGGCATGGTATCGTTAGGTTTTCCCCGTGGTTATGGCAATGCACTTTGAGTACTTGATGTCGAATTTCGAATGGTTATTGATTTTTGGGCAAGGTGTCTTGAAATATTCCAAGTGGATCAGCGGTTGGATGAGATCGCGCGGTGTAGCAGAGTTATGTAGGGGTATGACCTTTGGTATCAGATTCATGTGTTTTTGATTTTTACGGTGTGTGCCAGGCTGTTAGTATGATATGGTGATGGTAATCGTTAATGGCAGGATAGTCCTCCCCTGTGGATCTTTTATATAATTTGATTACATTGGAAAGTTGCTGTTAAGTGCCCAACTTACACAGGTTTTGGCTTCGAATTGTAACGATGTGTCGAATGGTTAGTGTCATGTTATCAGGGTGGTTGTGATGGATGAGAGGAGGTCATTGGACCTAGAATGAATATTTTCGGAATTTTCTACAGCATAGTTGGAAGGACAAATATCGGGAGTCGGCTTAGAAATTTGCTATAATTCCTGTTTGGGAAGGGAGAGTTTCATGTCTGATTGATCGGACGAATGGTTGTTAGTTCTACATGCTTCTATCATCTTCGGCAATATATGGAAGTGTTAGAGCGAGGCATTTCTTGATAAGGGGTTATGTACCGGCATGGGGTTGTTCTAAGCAGTTATTGTGGTTAAGAGTTATTGCTATGAGTGTATGAGTCACGCGGTGTATTAGGTGATTTCATTTTGGGTGTGTATATGGCTTGATTCAACATGTTCAGACTTGTTCAGTCTATAGTTATGGAAATTTTGATCTTGTATATTATTTCAGAAGTGGGAATTTGGTTTTAAGGTTTATGGGCCAGGATTTGGATTTCGAAATTTCAACGGTATTGTGCTATTGGACCCATATGGGGTAGGGTGACGTGGGATCACCCCCGGGTATGTGCATGGTAAGATGCTTAACAGTTTGATAGTGTTGGAGAACAAGTCTTGGCACGTTTGAGGACGAACATATGTTTAAGTGGGGGAGGATGTAACGACCCGGCCGGTCGTTCCGAGACTTTAGCCCTGTTTCCCCTATTTCTGATTCATTTTATGTGGTTCAACTTCATTTATGTGTGTTGGGTCGGTTGGTTCAGGTTCAGAGTGGTCATGATGAGAATTGAGGCATTTGGTCCCTCAAGGTAGCCTAACAATTGAGAAAGTCAACTGAGAGTTGACTTATTGGTGAACGAGATCGGAATGCGGATTTTATTGCTCGGATGGTTTCGTTAGGTGAATTGGTACTTAGGATATGTTCGGAATGGAGTTTTGATGTCCGGTGTAGAATTGGGCTTGAATTGGCAAAAGTTAGTTTTTGGCGATTTCCTGTCGGCAATGAAAAATAGGCTATCGGGGTCGGAATGGGATTCTGGAAGTTGGAGAAGATTCGTAATGTCATTTTGAGTATGTGTGCAAAGATTCTAGTCAATCGAAGGTGTTTTGGTTGGTTTCGGCGTAGTTGGCGAAACTTAGAAGTTTCAAAGTTCATAGGCTTGAATTTGATGTGATTTTGGTGTTGTTGCGTTGTTTTTGGTGTTTAGAAGGCTCGACTAAGTTTGAATGATGTTATGGGATATGTTGGTATGTTTGGTTGAGGTCATGAGGGCCTCAAGTGTGTTTCGGGTGGTTAACGTACCAAATCTTGGATTGAAAACTGAGCAGAGTTTTGCTGGTGTGAGTTTCTGGTTTCCTTCTACGCGATCGCGGGAGGAAGTTTGCGATGGCGCAGACCTAGCTGTGGATGACATGATTTTGTTATATGCGATCACGTGGTGGAGGTCGCAATCGCGATCGCGTGAGTATGAGGTTGTTGAGCAGTGCGATCGCGTAGTATTGTTGGCGTTCATATAGAGTTAAAGGGGCGCGTGAGTGGGCTGAGCCGTTGTTCTTCTAGATCGCGTAGAGTGGTTTGCGATCGCATGGGTTTATGTCCTAATGAATCGCGATCGCGTGTGGATGTCTGCGATCGCGTAGGGTAATTTGATGGGGCAGCAGAGTTGTTCTTCGCGATCGCGTGGGAGCTTCCGCGATCGCAGTGTAGAAAAGGCCTTGGTAGTTAGTTTTAAGTTCTATTTCAGGGGTTCTTGGCCATAACTTGTTTTTACATTAGAGAGCTCGGGGGAAGGACATTTTGGATGATCTTTTCAGTGGGTTCTTGTGGTAAGTGTTCTTCAAACATCTTTGGTTCAATTTCATGAATTTGTCTTGATTTTCACCATGCAATTTGAGGAATTAAAGTAGAAAAGTTGGAAAAATTAGAAAATTCTTTTGGTGTTTTGAGTGGGCAATTGAGGTCGGATTTTGGTAAATTTGGTATGGGTAGACTCGTAACGGAATGAGGATTTTTGTGGTGCAAATTTTATCAAATTCCGAGATGTGGGCTCGGGTTTGGCCGAATTTCGAGATTCTTGTATATATTTAAAATTTCGATTGGGTTGTGTTCCTTGAGTAAATATTAATGATGTTGAACTGGGTTTGGCTAGATTCGGAGCAATCAGGAGCCAATTTGAGGGGCAAGAGCATAGCGGACTAGTGTTGTGGCCCGGTAAAGGTAAGTAATGGTTATAAATCTTGTCCTGAGGGTATGAAACCCCTGACTACATATTTCTCACTGATTTTAGAATGGCGCACATGTCGGATGGCGAGTATGTGGTGCGTACTGATTTTTGGATTGGACTATGTCCTCTCCGCGGCAACTAATGAGTTGCATATTTTACTCAAAACCTTATGTTAAATTATGTTCTAAAGATTGTTCAAATATTTGGGCTATAAGCCGTGTTTGGGGCCTCGTGCCGATCTGTTTAGACCCTTTGGGGGCTTTTTACTGCTGTTTTACCTCACTATTTGTTGATGATTTCACTCAGCCGCATTGTGCTTACTGTTTTCGGAACTTAGCATGATTTACACTACTTTGAGATTTAAAAATGATGTTTTGGGTCGAGTACCCTGTTTTACTGATTCTCCCGAGGGGCTTTTTGAGTGGTACTACTGAGTGAGGCCGAGGGCCTGATGGTGAGGTGCTGAGTGATATTAGCGCTTGGGCTGATGGAGCCCCTCCGGAGTCTGTACACACCCCTAGTGAGCGCACTGAGTGCCGAGTGCCGAGTGATTGGGAGGCATGAGTTACTGTGAGATGCTGAGTGACTGATTACGAGTGATGGTGAGGTGCTGAGTGATATTAGCGCTTGGGCTGATGGAGCCCCTCCGGAGTCTGTACACACCCCTAGTGAGCGCACTGAGTGCCGAGTGCCGAGTGCCGAGTGATTGGGAGGCATGAGTTACTGTGAGATGCTGAGTGACTGATTACGAGTGATGGTGAGGTATGCCCGAGGGGCTGATTATGAGTGACTGTGAGGCATGACCGAGGGGCTGATTATGATACATGTTTTGCCCGAGGGGCTACTTATGATTTTACTACTTTCACTCTGAGCTTATGAAATATGTTTTGCCCGAGGGGCCTCTATATAATTCATTTCATTTTCATACTAAATCTTTCGGTTTAAAGTTGTTGAAAATATACATTCTTCAAAGGATTTTTCGGAAGTTGATTTTAAGGCATGATGATTTCACATATCTATGTTATACTTTTGGAAAGAAAGGATGTGCATATTGTGATTTGATGACATTGATTTTATGTGTTTCTTGCTGCCCAGACCTGATTTATTTCCATTACTACTGAGTTGGTGTACTCACATTACTCCCTGCACCTTGTGTGCAGATTCAGGTGTTTGGGCAGGGTGAGCTTCCTATCTGTTCCAGAGATTCTCGGAGGTTTGCAAGGTAGCTGCACGCGTCCACAGTCCTGCTCCCTCTCATGCTTACTATTATAGAATATATTTTTGTCGAGTTGTATATTTTATGTAGATGCTCATGACCAGTGATTCCGGGTTCTCGGGGATTGTATTTAATGTTCAGTATAGATTTAACTGTTTTATAAATGTTTAAAGGAAACTTTTATAGGTAATCAGTATAGTAGAGATGTAAAATGGAAGCTTATTGTGATTCGAGTTTGGGTTTTGGCTGGCCTAGTTCCATGATAGGCGCCATCACGATTGGCCTGGATTTGGGGTCGTGACATTGGAAAATATTTATTTCCGGCAAATTTTGTCATTCTAGATTGCCAAGTTAATAGAGAGATTCCCATAATTCTGGGAAGGTCTTTCTTGGCCATAGGGAGAGCTCTAATTGATTGTGAAACTGGGGAGCTAAAGATGAGACTAAACAATGAAGAAATAACGTTCAGTGTGCAGAAGTTTATTCGGAGACCCAGTGAGTTTGGTAATTTATCTCTGATTGAAGTTGTGGATGTGATTCTGGAGGAGGAAGATGAGGCACTGAACGCAAAAGACCCCCTAGCATCCTGCCTCATGAACCTAGAAGAGGTAGATGGTGAGAACATGGTGGAGTGGGTTTTGGCCCTTGAAGGCCAAGGGTACTGAAAAAGAGAGCTTAAATTCGAGCCTTTACACTTAGAAGAAAGAAAGACCTCTCCGGCTAAGCCATCAATTGAAGAGCCACCATAGTAGGAGCTAAAACCGTTATCGACTCACCTCAGATATGTTTTATCTGGACCTAGCTCGACATTACCTATTATTATCTCATTTGGTTTGTTATATGTGCAGGTAGAACATATTTTGCAAGTCCTGAAGGAGTGTAAGACTGCAATTCTGTGGGCCATGTACACATAAATGGTATCAACCAACGTTTTGTATGCACAAGATTCTACTAGAATATGGGCACAAATCTTCTAGAGAACATAAAAAGAAGGTTGAACCCCAACATGAAAGAAGTGGTGGATAAAGAAATGATCAACTGGTTAGATGCAGGAATCATCTTCCCGATCTCTGACAACAACTAGGTCAGCTTAATTCCGTGTGTTCCAAAGAAGGGTGGAATGATTGAAGTGAAAAATGAGAACAATGAGTTGATCTCAACAAGAACAGTCAAGAGATGGAGAATCTGTGTTGATACAAAATATTGAACAAGGCCATTCAAAAAGACCATTTTCTGCTGCCATTCATTGATCAGATGTTAGATAGATTGGCGGGGAGGTCTCACTTCTTGTTCCTGGATGGATACTCGGGGTATAACCAGATATCTATTGCCTTGGAGCATAGAGAGAAACGTGTTTCACTTGTCCGTATGGTATCTATGCATTTTAGATAACTCCTTTTGGCCTATGCAATGCACCCGCCACATTCCAAAGGTGTAGGATGGCCATCTTCACAGATATGGTAGAAGACATAATGGAGGTTTAATGGATGATATCTCAGTGGTGTGGAACTCATTCGTTGACTGCCTGTTGAATTTGAAAAGAGTTATGAAGAGGTGTATGGAGACTAATCTGTTACTGAACTGGGAAAAGTGCCCTTTCATGGCACAGGAAGGTATAGTCTCGGGACACCTAGTGTCAAGTAAGAGCATTGAGGTGGACCGTTCTAAGGTTTATGTAATTGAGAATTTTCCTCCACCCACTTTTTTCAAAGCCATATGAAGTTTCCCTGGTCACACCGACTTCTACAGGCAGTTTATAAAAGATTTTTCCAAAATTGCTAACCGTTTGTGTAAATTTATTGAATAATCACCCTTTTGTGTTTTTTGATGACATCATGGTAGCTTTTTAGGAGTTAAAGAACAAGTTGGTGACTGCACTAATCATAGTGACACCTGACTGGGAACAACCTCTTGAGCTGATGTGTGATGCAATCGACTATGCTGTGGGAGAAATTCTTGGGCAGAGAAAAGATAAAGTTATGTATATAATCTACTATGCAAGTAGAACCTTGAGTGGTGCCAACTGAATTACACAATGACCGAGAAGGAGATGCTAGCAGTGGTGTTTGATGTGTCGCAGAATTTTGGCACTTTTGGTACCAATTACATAGACTTTAGCTCTTATTTCAAAGCATTTTTAGTTAATTATTATGAAGTTTTGGTGTTTTGTTGTGCACGAGACTTGAAGAACCAAAAACATGGAAATGAAGTCAAAAATCCAAAAAAAGGCAGAAATATGGTAGGTCTGCGACCACGGAAGTGATGTGCGAACCGCAAACCCACCGCAGACTGAACCAGTTCTTTTGGGAACTGATGAAGAAGATTATGCGGTCACATAACACTTATGCGGACCACATAATGATCTCACAATCGCAACTGGAAATTTGGCTTAACACTTTTGCGATGAAGTCTGCGGTCACATAATTGCTATGCAAACCGCAGAACCAGAATGTGATGTAGAACTGGGCTTCAAGACCTGCAATTATGTGATGCATGTTTCAATTATGCGGACCGCATACATGGTATGCCACCATTGTGCGGTCGCAGAAGGGATCTGCAGGGGCATTTTTGTCCAATCTTGACCCCAACTTTTAGTACACTATAAATAGATTTACAAGGGTTTTTGTGGGTC
This sequence comes from Nicotiana paniculata, assembly GCA_005239505.1. Lineage (NCBI taxonomy): Eukaryota > Viridiplantae > Streptophyta > Magnoliopsida > Solanales > Solanaceae > Nicotiana > Nicotiana paniculata. Next base: position 5,906 of record ML354031.1, on the reverse strand, counting down.
ATCTTGTCTGAAAAAAGGGGCTACATTGAAGGCATTGAATACTCCATTATTTTTGAAGCTTTTGAAGAGAGAATCTTGTACTTTTGTAAGCGTTATGACATTAATTATTGTTTTATATTTTTATTTTAGTATGAGTAGCTAGTTTTAAATACTAAGGTTGTGGACCCTAAATGGGTATAATGTTAATGGGTTTTTACCATTGAATATATATATAATGGTTGGTTGATATTTATTCATTTCTCATGCTTCATTTATTGTTGGTGGTTGCAAAGATTAACTAATTCCATTTTACTATTTCTTTACTTGGAAAAATGGGTCAGGGTTTGGCAGAATTGAATATCAAAAACTCAAGGCTTTAAACCTTATTTAATAGAATCGCCTAGGAATAAGTGGGGTTCTATTTGGCATAAATTGGTTATTATTAATTGCAAATTTTTTATATTTAGAAAAATCATAAAGAAAAAATACTACTCAACTATGGGGAAATATTGAGTAGTCACTTAGAAACCTTTTCCATATCGAAGGACCTTCCATTAGAAATATATCATATTAAGACCGATAATATTACATTCCATTGAAAGGGACACAACCTAGGTCTCTTTAATAAAATTAATTACATTCTCACTATACAATAGTCTTCTCTACTACACATAATTACAAAACTCTTTTTAAGCTAACATAATAGAATTACGATTTAAGTCAAGTTTCACACTATCCAAATAATCTTCTCACACCTATTCCCTTTGGGATTCGACCCCAACCTAGTTGGATTATTATATTTGATATCGACCGCCTTACACTATTTATTTAGGTGTAATTTGAGCATACCAAATTTTGGCGCCGTTGCCGGGGAATACGATTTTGAAATTAATATTTAGTGTATGTTTTACTTTACGTCTTTTTCTATTCCATCACACTTTGCTTGGTGTTGCTAGGTAAACATGGACGAGTATGAAGAAGAAGAGAGTCCTTTTATGGATATAGATGAATACATTGAGGATACAAATGCCATTGTCCCTCCAAGAGTTGATGCTGCTACCTTCAAGGTGGAACACAGATAAGCAGAGGGGTTTTTCAGAAATTCCACTGATGATGATCTGACACAACATCTTAAAAAATTCTTGGGTGTGTGTGTGATGCACAAGCAGAACAACATGGCAGATGATGCCCTAAGACTGAGGGTATAAAAGTACTCATTAGCTGGAGAGGCAAGGAAATGGATCCAAAATATACCAACTAATTCTTTTCACTCTTGGCCTGAACTCGTCCGAGCTTTCCTAGCTAAATGGTTCACACAAAGCAAGAAGTTCGAGTTTCGAGATAAAATTTTCTTCTTCAAGAAACTATTGGGGGAGCACTTACATGAGGCATGGGATCGATTCAAGCTATATCTACTGAGGTCGCCAAATCATGGTTTTCCGAACAACATCTTATTGGAGAAGTTTTACATGGGCTTGGATCCTTTGAACCAATACATAGCCAAATATGTTTCAGATGGATCTTTCATGGATAAAACATTTACAAGGGTCACACAAATTCTTGATAAGATGGCAGAACATAATCAAGATTGGAACTCAGAGGACACTACGAGTGGAATTTCATATGGTACTCCCTCCTTGACCAACATGATTAAGGAAAACCAAGAGAGAGGTCAAGTGATTGTCGGGCTTGCTACCAACATCAATGTGTTGACCACGATGTTCACTGAAATCCAAACAAAAAAGGTGAATGTTGTGGAAGATTGCGAGGAAGAAAATTATGCCAACAACTCTCAAGGTCGTTACCAAAGACAATCCTACCAAGGTCCCGGACAACAAAATCAATGGAGGCCTAACCCGCAAGGGCAAGGTCATCAACAGTGGTGAAATGATCAAGGTAGTTCAAATCAAGGAAATTGGAGTAACAACAACAACAACTATTCAAATCGAAGTTCAAACCCCTATGTTCCACCAAAGGGGCAAAACTCTAACTCTTCGCATTAGAAGGAAAGTTCTTCAAGTGAGTCCAAATTGGAGAATATTCTTGAAAGAGTGCAAAATCAAGAAAGAAACAACATTTCAATGAAGAACATGACCGATCTTGTAGGGTCCCACACCTCATCCATTCAAAAGTTAGAAATGCAAATGAGAGATCTATCAAGAGAGCAAAATCCGAAGCAAAAGGGCGCTCTCCCAAGTGACACAATTGCAAACCCAAAAGGTAATAGGAGTGGTCCGACTTCTCATTGTATGGAAATCACAACTCGAAGCGGGAAAATACTTCAAGGAGAGAACGAAAAAATGGTTGAAGTGGAAGATCTTGAACAAGAGGTTGAGGCAAAAGTTGAGGTGCCAATTGTTGTTAAAGTTGAAAAACTCCCAAAGGAAGTGAAAGTCCAAGAAGTGAACCATGAAGAGGTCAAGGAAAAAAATAAAAGAGGCACCAAAAGATCTAGCACCAATTCCTATATCCCCCCTTCCTTTCCCTCAAATTATTGTTAGGAGGGTTGACGATAGCAAACTCGAGCAATTCTATGACATTCTCAAGAAATTATCAGTGAACATTCCATTTGTGGAAGCATTTCCAGAGATGTCGAGTTTTGATAAATACTTGAAGGACTTGATCACCAAGAAGAAACCCATAAATAATGAAGTGGTGAATGTGACTCACCGGGTTAGTTCCATCATTGCAACAACTATCGTTCAAAAGAAAGAAGACTCGGGAGCTTTTACCATTCCATGCACTATTGGGTTGCGAGATTTTGCAAGAGCTCTTTGTGATAATGGGGCTAGAATCAACTTAATGCCTCTTACTATTTACAAGAAAGCGGGGTCAGGTATGCGAGGCCTACAAGTATGAGGTTTCAAATGGCCGATCGTTCAATCAAGAGACCAGTGGGGATTGTTGATTATGTTCTTGTGAAAGTGGGAAAGTTCCTCCTTCCCGCCGAATTTGTGATCCTTGACTATGCTGTTGATAAAGAAATCCCCATCATCTTGAGGAGACCATTCCTTGCTACTGGAAGAACACTTATGGATTCATAACCAAATGATATCAAGTTCCGAGTTAATGATGAAGAGGTTATCTTCCTAGTTAGTAAGGGTAAGAAGTTACCACATGCATATGAAAGAATATTAGTCATTGATGTTATTGATGAGGTAGAATACGCAATCAAGATGAAGATGGAAGAAGAATGCCTCGGTGAGGCTTTGGCGGCTATATTGGTGAATTTTGATGGTGAAGACATTGAGGGGCACATGGAATCGGTGAATATATTGGAAAAACTTGGGTCTTACACTTATGAACCAAAGAAACTTTCTCTTGACTTAGATAATAGAGTCACTCCTCCCGACAAGCCTTCAATTATTGAGCCACCACAACTTGAGCTCAAGCCACTTCCACTACACTTAAGGTATACATTTCTTGGCTCTAATGACACTTTACTGGTAATTGTTTCTCCTTTGTTGAATGATGTGCAGGTAGATCATTTGTTGAATGTCCTAAGGGAGCACCGACAGGCCATTGGGTGGACAATAGAGGACATCCGAGGGATTCCAGCTGGAATTTGTGAGAACAAGATACAATTGGAGCAAGAGAGCAAACCTAGCGTGGAGCATCAAAGAAGGTTAAACCCTTTGATGCGAGACTAAATTGTATAGTTTAACATGTGATATACCTTACATTTTATGCGCTTTAATGATAAAAATACACTTGTTATGTGCTTAATGGAGTTTATTTCATGTGTAGGTGAAGTGGAGATGGAAACGGAGCTAAAGAGATGCAAATACGTCGAAAGATACGCGAAAGGAGACACCCGGGCGATAGCCGGGCGACAGAGCCAAACACCCTGACCCT
>ML354028.1:77764-137960 GCA_005239505.1 Nicotiana paniculata | reverse complement strand
AAAGTAGGTGTTATGCAACGCACTATGCGATCGCATAACGTGTATGTGGACCGCATAATGGTCACATACACGGGCAGATCAATGCCCCATTTGAGGTCAACTATGCGGTCCAATGTGCGATCACATTTATGTTCTGCGGACCGCTTATCTGTCGCATTGTTACCGTTAATTTTGGGAGGGAAGTTATATGATGCATTAGGCGATCACATAACGTGTATGCGGACCGCACAATGGTCGCATACCTGGGCAGTGTGTTTTGAATTTTGGCCCGTCTCGAGGGCCATTATGCGGTCGATTCTGCAGACCGCATGTCAGGAATGCGATCGCATTCCTGACCGCATTCTTGTGTCGGGCCCTATTTTTCTAATTTTTAAATACCCGACCCCAGTTCATTAAAACACCCCTCCCCTTCAATTTTTAACCATTCTATGATATATTAGAGAGAGGTAAGAGTGGGTTCTAGAGAGAGAAAGTCCCAACTTCATCAAATTGGTCTTCCTTCATCACTCAAGCTTGGAACTAATCAATTAGGACACAAATTTCTTCACTCTAAGGGGTAAGCTTATACCTCATTAACCCTAATTTCAAGATTTTTGTTAAAATAAAACATGGGTAGGATAGTTCATAAAGATAGGCTTAAGAATCTTGCATGCATGTGCCCGATCTATCATAATCTAGTAAAGGAAAATAGGTTGGAGTAACCTTTCACTAAAAAGGGATTATTTACTCTAAAGGAACACCTAGGTTTTGATAGAAAGCTCCAATGAGTTCAAGACATGTTCATGATTCCTAATTCTAAGTTTAAATGTGCCGCATTGTGAATTAGATTGAAGGTGCTAGTCAGTCCGGTGATTTAAGAGTAAAAGCTAGAAAGGGATTTCGACCCCAGGTATGTATGGCTAACTTTAACCTTCGTAGACTCCTCTTGTTGGGTCCGAGTATTTGGTATGTGTACCTTGTTTAGAAATATGTGAATTGATTGTTCAGACGTGTTGAGGCATGAGATTCTATTCTCTGATTTTCCTGGTTGATTGTCATGCTACTGTGGTGTATGAAGTTGTAAAAGGTGTTTGATGTGTAATGAACAAAAGATTGATAATGTTCTCAAATGTGGGAATGTGTAAAATAGTTGAAAGCCATACGTGGAAAGTAATGAAAAAGAGTATTGTGAAAAAATGTAACTGAATTGAGCAATTATGGCAACACCGTGTTCATGAAATTACTACTTGATGAGAGTTATGATGCCTTGGGCCCAAATACATAAATTGTTGATATGAACTTGTATTCCTTGAAGTGATGATTTTTGTGATGTAATTGTTTGTGGTTGCTGTTATGAAATATGATTGCTAGGTGGGATCGGGTTACGCGCCGCAACACGAACTAATAAAGATAATAAGATGTGAGGTAATAAGGAGGCCGAGGTAATAAGAATGGCCGAGGTAATAAGGACGGAATGTGATCGTTATCACCGTCGAAATGAGAAAAAATCCGGGAAACTCTTGAAAATGGTAATATTGAAACGTGAAAAGGAGAGATCGTGAAACTTGATGATTTGGTTGTTCTTTTCCACGTGCATTGATTGATTGGTTCTATTACTATTTCTTACTTGTGTACTGTTTGATTGTACTTGGGATAAAGTTTGTTCATACATACTAGTACTATTCCACAGTACTAATGACCCTTTTGCCGGGAGCGCTACATTTTCTTATATAAATGTAGGTGGTTCTATAACAAGTAATTCAGCCCACCGTCAGTAGTGCCTCATCTCCTTTTTGTCAGCTGTTCTGGTGAGTCCCACTTCCTCCCGGGGCCACGTGTGGCTCATGTCACCTTAATTTGAGTTTATGGTGTAGTGTAAGGTATAGCCGGGTCCTTGTTGCCGGCAAGTAGTATATAAATCTTTTGGACTTGTAGAGGCTCCGTAGACACAATGTGGGGAAATTATATATGTATTTTGGGTAGTAAGCGTACGGTTTGGAATCGTGGTCCACATTGTCAATATGGTATGTATTTTGTAAGTAATTGGTATCATGTGTTCGTAATGATAAAAAAATGTAGAAGTGAATTCAAGTTGAAAGTTCATGCTTAAGCTATAAATGGCTATTTTATTTGAATAATGTGTATTGAAATCACGGGGTAACGCATGGGATAGGAAAGGTAAATCAGGTTTGCTTGACTGGGGGCATCCGGTTGAGTTTCGGTCGCGTCCCTCGATTTTGGGGTGTGACATTGTGCCCGTGGTTCGTGAGTTTCCAGAGGTATTCCCTACTGACCTACCGAGTATGCCACCCGACAGGGATATTGACTTTTGCATTGAGTTGGCTCCGGGCACTTAGCCTATTTCTACCCCGTCGTATCGTATGGCCCCGCCAGAGTTGAAGGAGTTGAAGGATCAGTTGCAGGATTTGTTGGATAAAGGCTTTATTAGGCCTAGTGTTTCTCCGTGGGGTGCCCCAGTGTTCTTTGTCAAGAAGACAGATGGCTCGATGATGATGTGCATTGACTACCGGCAGTTGAACAAGGTTACTATTAAGAATAAGTACCCTTTGCCGAGGATTGATGATTTATTCGACCAGCTTCAGGGTGCTTCAGTGTTTTCCAGGATTGACTTGAGATATGGTTACCATCAGCCGTGAGAAGCATGAGCAGCACCTTCGAGTCATCCTCCATTCTTTGAGGGATAGTTAGTTCTATGCTAAATTTTCCAAGTGTGAGTTCTGGTTGAGTTCAGTTGCATTTCTAGGCCATGTAGTATCGTCATAGGGTATTTAGGTGGATCCCAAGAAGATTTCAGTAGTCAGAGATTGGCCTAGACCCACCTCAGCTACAGAGATCCGGAGTTTCTTGGGCTTAGCAGGTTATTATCGCCAGTTTGTGGAGGGCTTTTCATTCATTGCAGCACCGATAATCAGATTGACTCAGAAGGGTGCCCAGTTCAGGTGGTCGGAGGAGTGTGAGGCGAGCTTTAAGAAGCTCACGACAGCCTTGACCACGACACCGATGTTAGTTTGGCCCACAGGTTCTGGGCCATATACCATGTATTGTGATGCTTCCCAGGTGGGACTTGGTGCAGTGTTGATGCAGGATGGCAAGGTTATAGCCTATGCTTCTCGTCAGTTGAAGGTTCATGAGAAGATCTATCCAGTTCATGACTTGGATTTAGCAGCGATTTTTCATGCATTGAAGATTTGGAGGCATTATTTGTATGGTGTTCCATGTGAGGTGTTCACGGATCATAAGAGCTTGTTGTTCAAACAGAAGGAGTTGAACATGAGGCAGAGGAAATGGTTAGATTTGCTGAAGGATTATGATATTACCATTCTTTATCATCGGGGGAAGGCCAATGTGGTGGCCGATGCTTTGAGCCGGAAGTCAGCTAGTATGGGTAGTATTGCTTATTTATTAGTCGGAGAGTAACCGCTTGCGTTGGATGTTCAGGCCTTGGCCAACCGATTTATGAGATTGGAGGTTTTTGAGACTGGCAGTGTGTTGGCCCATACCGTGGCCCGTTCTTCATTGTATGATTGTATTCGGGCCAGGTAGTATGATGATCGCCATCTATGTGTTCTTTGAGATACGGTTCGGCACTAAGGTGCCAAGCAGGTTACGGTGGATGATGAGGGAGTTTTGAGAATGCAGGGTCGTATTTGTGTACCTGATGTTGATGGTATTTGGGAGTTGATACTACATAAGGCCCATAGTTCCCGGTATTCTATTCATCCGGGCACCACAAAGATGTATCAGGACTTACGGCAGCATTATTGATGGCGGGGGATGAAGAACGATATTGTAGCATATGTAGCTCGGTGCTTGAACTGTCAGCAGGTTAAGTACGAGCACTAGAGACCCGATGGGTTGATGCAACAGTTCCAGCTTCCCGAGTGGAAGTGGGAGCGTATCACCATGGACTTTGTAGTTGGACTCCAACGGACTCAGAGGATGTTTGATGCAGTATGGGTCATTGGGAATAGACTGACCAAGTCAGCGCACTTCATCCCAATATCAGTTTCGTATTCAGCAGAAAAGTTAGCAAAGATCTATATGAGAGAGATTGTTAGACTGCATGGTGTGCCCATATCCATTATATCAGACCGAGGTACTCAGTTTACCTCCCATTTCTGGAGAGTATTTCAGTGAGAGTTGGGAACGCAGATTGATTTGAGCACAACATTTCATCCTCAGACGGATGGACAGTCCGAGCGTACTATTCAGATTCTGGAGGATATGTTGCGAGCTTGTGTCATTGACTTTGGTGGTTCATGGGACCAGTTCTTGCCCTTAGCTGAGTTTGCCTACAACAACAGCTATCAGTCGAGCATTCAGATGGCTCTGTATGAGGCGATGTGTCACGACCCAAATCGATGGGCCGCAACGGGCACCCGGTACCTTACTCAACCGAGCACTAATGTAGCGTATCTTTCATATTACATCATCATATACACGTGACATACGATCCTAATAGGCAAACGTAATCATTTATAAACTCAAAACATAGGCCGACAAGGCCGTACAATCTTTCACGTATACGACATATGTCTACAAGCCTCTAAGAGTACATAAATATCGTAAAGGTCGGGAAAGGGTCCCGCCATACCAAACAATACACATCTAAATCATACTAACCAAACAAGCGACTCTGAAGCAAATGGAGCGCACCAACATCTTCCGCTAAGCGGATAGCCTAATTAGAGGGCCCTCGACCTGTCTATCGGGACCTGCGGGCATGAAACGCAGCCTCCCCAGGCAAAAGGGAAGTCAGTACGAATAATTTACCGAGTATGTAAGGCACATAAATAAGTACATAAGAAACATGAAAAAAAAATATAGTGTACATGACTCAACCTGTAAGTCTGAATAACTTTGTAAATCATAAATCACTTTTAGCAGCATGCATATGCGTATGAATGTCATGTCGTGCATAGGTATATGTTTCATAACGTCATCAGCCTCTAAGGGCATCCCATCATATCATATCGTCCACTGTGGGCAAAATCATCATCGTATACCAGCTGATCAGGTGTTGATGCGTATATAACATCATAACCTATGCCATATCCCATATACATATATATATACATACATATATACGCATATATAACGCCGTTTAAATATACATACATATATACGCGTATATAACGCTGTTTGAATATACATACATATATACGCGTATATAACACCGTTTGAATCATCTTTCAGCCACTGTGGGCAACATCATCATCATATACCAGCTGATCAGGTGGTGGTGCGTATATAACGCCGTAACCTTTTCCCATATCCCATATAGATATATTTACATATATACGCATATATAATGCCATCTGGTCATGGGTTAATGCACATGTATGAAATGCATGAAAAGTATGTAATAATCTCAATATTCCCTCCGGATAACTTTTCCAACTGCGTATTATTCTGAGACCCATGAACAGAAAATAATAATAATTCTCATGGGGAATCAAGAATATAGACACCCCTACTATTTCTATGAATAGAGTATTTTATAAAAACTGTGTGTTTTCTCATTTCTTCAATATAATTTGGACCATGCCAAAATAAAGAAGGGATAGCCTTAACATACCTGAGTCGAGTCTCTTGACAATCCTCTAATGCACGTTAGTTGCGACAAAACACGGAACAAGTTGTATGAAAAGCTCGAAACAATAATGTTGCTTATGCAAAGACCATCTTGGATAAAAAAAAACTCCTTAAGTGATTAGAATTAATCGTAACTTTGAAATGGGAAGCTTGAATGAATCTCTTAGAAATGATGTTACTAAGGTATGGAAAATTTTGTTGAATTTCTAAGAGATTAGAATTGTCATTCCTAACAGAAGCTTTTAGAGGGATTATATTACTGTAGTCTATGGAAAGTGTTTGTGAGAATGAAATGTATTGAAATCTTATAAGAATGGGTAAGCTTCATCCGTAAGGTTTTTTTTTTTGATAAATTTATGCACTTTTCTCTTAGTTATACATAATTATCCTTATAAGCCACCAACTCCTCTACACATGCCACATGGTATGTAAGTGAATAGTTATCATGTAGGCTTTATATGGCTGCCACATCATGCTTAAGAATTATCCAAATCATTATAAATTATCAATTTCTTTAATTAACTTAGGTCATTTTCTAATAATCTAATAATTAATCAATTATCCACGTAATTAAGAATTGTCTCAAATTACTTAAAATACTACTCTTTTTTAATATTTTATACATCATATTGACATGGTCATATGGTACCTTGTATTGTACTAGTCCATAAATATCGGGTATTAACACTTGACCCGTATTTTATCCCAACATGCCAAACTTGGATGAAAATTTATTTTCTTTGACTTTCTTCCCCTCTTACCTTCACGAACTTACTCATCACTTGTTTGAAATAGCATAATCCTTATAATCTCCAAATAATCTTTTCCTTGGACTGATGTCAATTACCTTACGACAAATTCAACGTACAATGCTACAAGGTTCAACATCGTCGTAATTTAATACTGCAAGGCGTAATATTGCGGGGCGTAACATCATCCCCCTCTTTGGAACATTCGTCATTGAATGTTGGCTGATGCACATATAATTTTCATAACACATAACTCTTGCGAGTACTTTAATATTTTTTATTTTCATTTAGGCAACTGTTCTTTGAATAAATCCAAAGACCAGGGAATTTCCCCCTTAGGCCTCTTTCTCATGCCATGACTTGTGATCGAATTCCTTTCTATCTCATAACCGTTGCTACCTCCTATCATGCATCCTTTACGATAACGACTTTGTAAGTGTGCCTATGCGACTCTTCTCTTCTTTTTCCTCCAGCTTTTAGCCAATATCTAGGACTTACTTTTTAAACATATACAAGGCTTAATAAGATGCCTCTCTGGGCATCTATAGGTTTACTGAAGTTCTTCGCTCGGCACTTTGTTGAACTTACGAATATTTCTATACATTATTTCATAGATCCGTTTATCCATCTATATGAATTTACTGCATCAGGATAGGTCATACTATACCATAGCTCTTACTTCGATTTATCATTGCTGAGGTCTTATGTAACACTGCCGCTAGGACTCACGTCACATCGAGGAATATTTGAAATGATTAGACTGATCCACATGGGGCGATACCATGCTTTCATAACCGTATCTCACAGCATCCCAATGTGATTCACCTTGCGTGGGCATTTTAATCCTGTCCAATTCATGAGATCCCTTTCTTTACTTTATCAGATCATGACTCAATCGAAGGCCCAAACGACATCCTTTATCTATCATAATTATACCCTCATTCTATTACTAGGGCAACATTCCATCTCTTTTAAATGCTTATTAGTCCTATATTCCTTTGAGTTCATTCAGGCTATAGTGAGCTTTGTATAACTTAGAGAAACCATATGCTCTTCTTGTTTTCATGGGCTTAATCTTGAGGACTTATCCATTTTCATTACCTTCTCACTCGCCCGTTCTTATCCTTACTCCTGTCTTCTAGGAACTTTTTGCTTCACCATACAATAGCTTGCGACCTACACATATCTATTTATACTACTTGCAGCCCTCCTTCAACTTCCTTGCACCATAGATTTCCTTATTTTATTTTGGAACATCAAGCAAAATATCACATCGTCTCTAACTCTTCTTTTTTCGCTTAGTAGACCTCTTGGTACCTAGAAACCATAGGCTATAGGATATGCCACTGACGATGCCGCTATCATTCTTGGATATTGAATCCCCGCGCTTCTAGCCTTCTTCCGAGGTATGGACTATTCGCAACCTTCTGCATTTAAGTATCTCGTACGTTGTTCACCTTTAACTTACTTACTTTAAAGTCCAGCATCAAATCTTCTATCTCATTCATGACCTTCCTTCCATATAGGTAGAATTCACATCCACAACTTGAAGCTCTATCATAATACTTGCACCTCTGAGGCATACACAATTCGGTAGGAGCTTCATACTGACTTCTTATGAGGCTGGTACTTCTTCTAACTGGATTTATCGTAGAGCCGTTATAGAATATAGCTAATGTACTATCTCTCTTTGTACCTTTGATATTAAGAGAGACTCTGCCATGTTCTTAATCATGAAGCCTATAATTTTCTGGGTCTAATAATCAGATTCCTGATTTACTTCGTTAATGTAACTCTTTAGTTTCCTCCTTCTCCTGATCGTCCTTTATGTCGGCTTGAATTATCTTCCGCTCTAGGGTTCATGGTATTAGTTATTCTGTTTAGCTGTTCATGGGCGCTGGGGAATATGCATGATACAATCCTTTAACAATTTAATCCTTTATTTATGACCTGGGCTCAATTCTTTCTTTTAACGTATACTAGAATCTTCTACAATTGTATATGCTGCATGTATAAAACTCCGAACCCTTAAGTGCATTCATAACGTAATCCACTCTAGATCATTGATCGAATAATTTCTTTCTTTCCATCTTAGCTTTATTTAAACGTAAGCTATTTCTTTTCCTGGTCTTTTTGCCCCCTTGTTGCGTCCATACTTAGCTTATCTGAGTGTCACGTATGCCGAAGTTCTTGTGCAACTTATATGGTCTCTAACATAACTTTTTGTTTTACTCCCCGCTCATTAACCATGGTAGGTGCAACTTTCTTTTAAAGTACATACAATTTTGTCGTTAGATTGTTGTTACACAAGCATTTCCTCTTTAGGTTACTATGCTTTGGTTGAAGCCTTCTTCCTTATTTCCTCAACTAGTCTTTCATTGTAGTACTTAATGAGGATCCTCTGACTCTTGTAAAAATGTGAGCTTATTACAATGTATACTCGATATACCTTCTTGATGTCCTTCCTTGCCTATAATTATCTGTAGTTACTTACTTCCACCCCCTTGTGCTTGTACGGTTGCTTCTGAACTTGATATATTGTTTGCCTTCCCAGTGACACTCTCTTTTATTCCCGTAATACTCATACAGTACCTCTAACAACCCCAACTCCTATCTGAATATTTCTTAAGTATTACAATGACATTATTGCGAAACTGAATTCACTATATTGGGTTTTACTATGTTTATCTTGCAGGATCTGCTAACTCGTCTGTAACCTCCTGTTTAGCATAACTAGGCTCTTCCTTAATCAACTATCAGCTAATCGTCGGCCCATTCTCATATCCATATTTCATGTAATCTTTCTTGGGTTATTTCCTTGTCTTAACTTACCTCATGTACTGGCTGTTTATCTATCAATAACATCTCGGGCATGAACCCTTACTTTTTTTTTTTTTTGACGTTGGGCTTACATAATGTTCTGGAATCATGGCATAACTGTAACATTTAGATAAGTGCAACCTCATCCCGTTCTTATTTTTATTGTATTCTTCCTTTATTATTCCATATTCCCCCCTTTAGGGAAGTACTAAGACTTGAAGCTATGACGACCTGCCTATAGATATTTTTCCTCTTCATCTTGGCGTCCGTTCACATCATAAATGACCCTTACTCGCCTTGCGGTAAACCTTTTGTACCAGGGATAATAAAATTCCTCACTCGCGATGGTAATACTTAGTGTAACTGGCACATACAGTCCCTTAAACTTAACTTTGCTCATATTGCTTGCTCTAGGTAAGCGTCTCTTTGAATGTCCATTCTCTGAATTTCTCCTGAATCTTCTTTTGTTGTCCATTCTATTATCGCCAGAACGAAATCTGAAACTCTCATGATGCCGACTATTATCTAATCACTCAGCCCCTAATTCATATTTAGTTTATCTTGTTCACCATTCCATACGAGTTTCTATTATTCTGGGTCTAACTTTTTCTTTTGGTAATCGCGTCATAGTTGCGAACTTATTTCTCGGATTGAGGATATGACTTTATGGACTATACTCTTTTGTTATCTCAAAGCCTATCACCTCTTGTCTTTTCCTTTACTTGACTATAGATTCTGTAATACTGTCATTTTTTTTATCTACCGTTGTCATTTGTATCACATCTTACTCATAATGCATCATTAACTCTTTCCTTATTTCTTGCTAACATTTATATCTATTACTTTATTCCAAAAACTTGAACAAGACATTCTTTTGATTTTAGCTCCCCTTGCTCCACCTACTAGCTCTTCAGGTTTCCTAATATTCTTTCTCTACTAGGGACACGAGCCACACTAAGGTAGTATATATCCCCTCAAGGCTTATAGTGCATGTCTTTGTAGTACTTATATCTGGCTGCACAATTTTAGAGTGTACGATCTGGGTGTCTCATAAAGAGATCTATTAGAACATTTGCAATATCCTTCGGAAATGTCAAATGACGCAAACAATTCATCCATCATATCTTCTTATACTACTTCTGTTAACCCCCATAGGGCATATCTGGAATGGGTTCGACCAATTATATATACCTCTGTTACTATTGAATATAACTCAAAAAGCTTATGTTTCTCTGCCTCAATTACAAACGTTGTTAACCTTCAATAACTGGGTACCTCGTACCCTTTTTCACCTTGCTCCTTTTACTTACTGAAACTTGTACTTACCTTCTTAATCTCTCATTGTCCTTCACCATAAAGATGGATAGGCGTTCTTGCCTTAAGGCTTCTTATCAGGAAACTTATACCTTTCAGTACACCCATGATCTGCTAAAAACCTCACATTTACTTATCGTATGCATCATACAAAAATTCAATTCCTATGATATATTTATTCTTGCTTCATCCTAATTTACAATGCATATTTTATCCCAACTTTGCATTCTTTTAAATTCTTATCGTTGATGCAATGACTATTTGTTTCTTTTTTGGGCCAAATTTGTAAAACAAAAATTGGCTCGAACTACATTTTAGATAAATAAAAAAACAGGCAAAATAATTGAGTGCCAACTGGTGTATTTCTCGTATTTCCTTTTTAGATGTAAGGATTATTCATTTTAATTTTCACTGGCCCAAATTAGTAAAACAAACTTGGTTAGAACTCTATTATATTTATTCAAATAAAAAGTTTTAGCTAATTTTTAAAAGTTTCAATTGTGCATTTATTTTATATCTTTTTAAAATGAAAACACTATTTTTTTCAACTGTGTGTTTTTTTGGGTCTAAATTTATTTTAAAAATTGCATGCCATCATTGTTTGACCAAATAAAAAAAATTGGCCTAAATAATGGAGTTTTGACCAATTATTTCACAAATTTGAAAAGATGATTTAAAACATTAGCCAATTTTAAAAGGTACAATAGTATATTTTATTTTTAAAAATTGTCAGGTGAATAAAAAACTCACATAACAGGCGAGTGTATACCACTTCTGTAATGAGATCGTCCAGGGGACATATGCTTGCAAATATCCAAGTGCAGGGGTAAGAGTTTGGGCACGGTTTGAGAAGGGAACTAATAATCCGAGCTAAGTCTGGGAGGTTTTAGGTATTCTGCCGAATATCTAAGACAAGTTAGATAACGTGTTGGTTTTCTTCAAAACGTTTTCCTTTGGCAAAGTATCTCATCCCATTCTGTAATTCATGCCAACCTCATTATGTGAGGAAATATTATATGGGGTTGAAATAACTACAAATAGTTTTGCTTTTTATGTATGTTGTAACTTAGGGTGTGTCTGATACGAAAAAAAATATTTTTTAAAAAGTATTTTTTAATTTTTTCATGTTTGGTTGGCTTAACTATTTTAGAAAATATTTTCCTCATGAACTCATTTTTCTTTAGTTGGAGGAAAATATTTTCTCTATTAAGAGAAGTGAAAGCATTTTCCAAAAACTCTTTTCCAACCTTACTCCCATTCCCCATCTCCCACCAACTCATCCCCACACCCCGCCCCAACCCATCCTACTCTCACCCCACCACCATCCCACCTTCACCCCTAGCCCCACCCCCACCCCCACCCTCACCCCATCCTCAATATAAATATTATTAATAGTACTTTCTTATCATGTTATAGATAGAGTATTTTTTTTTTCATTTCAACAAATGACTATTTTCTTTTCGCAATATAAAAAAAAATTTGTTTTTCATTTTAACAAAAAATGTACTTTCTTTTCAAGATGTAGAAAAAAATATTTTGATTCATTTCAACAAAATAATATAGTAAAAAATATTTTTTTTCATTTTAACAAAATGATGTAGTAAAAAGTATTTTATTTTATTTCAACAAAAAAGAGTATTTTCTTTTCATGATGTAGAAAAGTATTTTCTTTCATTTGAACAAAATGAGTATTTTCTTTTCGTGATGCTATCACGACCCAAAATCCATCTAGTCGTGATGACACCTAACCCAAACCTGCTAGGTAAGCTAATTTAACCACTAACCAATTCCAATAACAATTAATAAAGCAATTAAGTAATGAAATATCTGAATCCGATACATTCCCCAAGGACTGGTAGTACAAATCATGAGCTTCTAATAATAAAGTTTACAAGGCTAGTATGAAGTAAATACATCATCTGGTTGAAAAGTACATAAACAGAGTTTTATGAATCTAAGACTACCATGAAAAAGAGATAGCTACAACCGGAACGCATGTACATCTTCAATTCTAGCTCCCGTCGAACACAACAACATCAGCAGTCAACATATGTACGCAAGGTGCACAAGTGTAGTATGAGTACAACCGACCCCATGTACTCAATAAGTAATAAACTTAACCTTAGGTTGAAAGTAGTGACGAGCTGGAACAAAGATTGGGTCCAACACCAATAGCCAACAACAGTTCATAACAACGTAAAACAAGTAATAAAAGGAGTAACTCGGAATTCAAAATGCTCAGCTTATTCATAATTCCCGAAAATAGTTTTGTTTTTCAAGAATATCAGTAAAAACCCAAATCCTTTACCGAAATCGTCGAAAAATATAAAAACCTTTCAACAGGTAAATGTTTCATTTGGAGATAGCATAAGGAAAGTACATCTCTATGCCTACATGTCAAGATACAGGTAAAATCATGAATGTCACCAAACCGGGTAGCAGAAGGAAATTCATCTCTATGCATGTATCTCAAGCACGCAGGTCAAATGAAATGCCTCTTAGTGATGAACTCATGTACTCACACTCTGAGAGTACTCAATCTCACTGTCTTGCATTCTCCTTTACCATGCTCCATACTCAGCACACTCAATCACTCAGTACTGTACAATACTCGTTGCGGCGTGCAATCCGATCCACATATATATAGCCATAAGGCTCGTTGCGGTGTGCAACCCGATCCATATACATATATAGCCATAAGGATCGTTGCGGCGTGCAACCCGATCCATATACATATATAGCCATACGGCTTTGTTGCGGCATGCAACCCAATCTATATACATATATATAATCAATTGCGTCACTGAGGGTGTGTGCAGACTCCGGAGGGGTTCCTTCAGCCCAAGTAGTATATCGATGCGTGCATCCCGATCCCATAAAATGTAATCAATATAACATGATGTGGCGTGCAGCCCCATCCCATAATATCATTCTCACTCAAGCCCTCGCCCTCACTCAGTCATCAATCTCTCTAGTATCTTTGGCTCACAACGCCATGAAACTAGCCCAAAATGATTGATATGATGTGTCAATAATTGATAACAAAGATTGAGATATGATATGCATATTAATGCGTATGATTGAGTATGTGAAGCAACGAAAGCAGATAGCTCAATAGAAAAAATGACCTCAGTGGGTCCCAACATGATAAGCATGTAGCATAGGCATGGTTTCTAACATGCATCACAGCTCAATAACTCAAGTGCGTAGAGATTTCATGGTTACAGATAAGATCAGGTAACTACACAGTACCACAAAAATAATGGAGTCACTATTCACACGATACGCGCCCACACACCCGTCACCTAGCATGTTTGTCACCTCAGTACCAATCACTTAACACGAAATTCGGGGTTTCATACCCTCAGCACCAAGTTTAGAAGTGTTACTTACCTCGTACAAGCCAATTCCAATATCGAGCAAGCCAAGTGATGCTCCAAAAATACCATCCCGCACATACCGACCTCTGAACGGCTCGAAACTAGCCAAAAGAAACTCAAATACATCAAATAATACCAAAGAAAACAAACCCAATCGATAAATGTTGAATCTATAATCAAATCCCAAAATCGAACAAAAAGTCACTCGTGCCCGCCCCTCTAAACCCGATAAAACTCATAAAATTCAACAACCCATTCAATTACGAGTCTAGCCATACTAGTTTAACTCAAATCCGACTCGGAATCGATGTTCAAAACTCAAAAATTCACATTATGAAATTTTAGGCTAAAACCCTCAATTTCTCTTTTGGAACCCTCAATCAAATGCCGAAAACGAAGATAGATTTGTGATATAAAATAAAAAATGAATAAAGAACACTTACCCCAGTCTACATGGTGAAAATTTATCCAAGAATCGTCTCAATCCGAGCTCCATAGCTCCAAAAATGTAAAAATGGACGATACCCTCGAAATAGAGTACTTTATACTTCTGCCCAGGCATCCTTTACGCGAACGTGGAAAATACATCGCGTTTGCGATGAACAAAATCACACAGCACAAAAATACTCTACGCGTTCGCGACATAGTCCTCACGAACACGATGGAAAGCAGGACCAACCCTTCACGAACACGGCAGCTACTTCGCGAACGCGAAGACATTTCTTCCAGCTCCTCAACTTTAGCTCTATGCGAACGCGGAACCCAATTAGCTTACCTTTTGCGAGCGCGTTCCTTATATCGCGTCCGTGAAGAACAAATTTGCATCTAACCAAATTACACTTCGCGATCGCGGCTGGACGTTCGCGATCGGGAAGAACACAAGAAACATCAGGTAACAACAGAAACCAACAATAACAACATGGTCCAAAATAGTCCAGAACCCGTCCGAAACTCACCCGAGCCCCTCGGGATCCCCTTCTAAACATACCAACAAGTCCCATAACATAACTCGGACCTACTTGAGGCCTCAAATCACACATAACAATATCGACACGTCAAATCGAGCTTAATGAACTTTGAACCTTTCAACTTCCATAACTTGTGCCGAAAGATAGCAAACCAACCTGGAATGAACCCAAAATTTGCACACAAGTCCCAAATGACATAACAAAGCTATTTCAATTCGCGGAACCGCAATTTGATTACGATATCAAAAAGTCCACTCCCGGTCAAACCTTCCAAAAATTTAACTTTTCGCCATTTCAAGCCAAATTCAACTACGGACCTCCGAATCACAATCCGGACACGCTCCTAAGTCCAAAATCACCCAATGGAGCTAACAGAATCATCAAAGCTCCAATCTGAGGTCAATTACCAAAAGTCAACTTGGTCAATTCTTCCAATTTAAAGCTTTCTAGTTGAGAATCATTCTTCCAAATCGATCTCGAATAACCTGAAAACCAAAAATTACAATTCACACAAGTCATAATACATCATATAGAGCTACTCATGCCTGTAAACTACCGAGCGAAGTGCAAATTCTCAAAACGACTTGTCGGGTCGTTACAGATGTGGAAAAAGTATTTTATTTATTTTAAGAAAATGAATTATTTTCATGTTGTAGAAATAATACTTTCTTTTTAAACCAAAAATAAGAGTATTTTTTTTAGTTATGGAGCACAAATTTCAACGTTATTTTTGCGTAAAAAAGTAAAGCAACACATTTGTGTTTGTATGAATTTTTAGAAGAATAATTAAATTCTTAAAAAAATAGAGTCATGAAAATATTGGGTATTTTGGGAGGAGAGGGAGGCGAGAGGAGAGTACATAAAACATAGGGNGGGGGGGGGGGGATGAGCGAGTAGCATAAAAAATATCTTCAAAAAATATTTTCTACTCTCTAACCAAGCACTAAAAATATTTCTGGAAAAAGGTTTTCACTTACCAACCAAACAAGAAAAAATAAGTTATATAACTACTTATTTTCCATGGAAATATTTTTTAGAAGAGATTGCATCACATCTCTTCTACCACATCTCTTGGTGTGGCATCTCATTTCATCTATATTTCCGTTTTCTTCACATTAAAGAAGCATTTCCACCTATAATCACGGGCGGATGCGGCATAGGAGTACTAATTTCAACTGAATCTAGTACTTTCGAAGCAGAACATAAATTTATATGTAAAAATCAATTAAAATTATTATTGATAACAAATACGAATCAATAATTTTAAAAATATAATGTGTTTAATGCTAAAAATTTTAAAAGTTGAATTTAACAACAACAACAATAACAATTCAGTTAAATCTCACAAGTGGGGTAGAAAGACAGCGAGTACGTAAATTTTACCCCCATCCCGAGGAAGTAAAGATGTTGAATTGCATTTGTCTCCGGTGAGATGGCATCATCAAGTATTTTACCAAATAAGCGATAGTCTTGCAACCAATCAGAGGAGATCAGAGAGAAAGGAAAAGAAAGAGAAAGAAGTCCTCGATCGTGTGCATAAATGCCTTTACCAATTTGCTTACTTTTATGCACTTTTTCCTCCTTTACAAAGTACTCTATATAAAAATAGTATTTCTAAAAGACGACAATAAAGAGATGATTCCACTTTGAAAACACTTCAGTCAATATCAAAGATGGCTCTTTTTCGTTTAAGGAAATCCTGTCCCTGCGGAACTGCCTAAGTTGTAGGTCTAGCCTATTAATTAGGTCAAATTTTGATTATACTTGTCTATACAAAAATGGCCAACCCCAGCCCACAAACAGCTCATGCAACTCCATATGATTTTCTGGCTCATTCCCTGCGCTATAAAATTGCCATGTTTATACCACAATACTAAGCATAAAATATTTGACTTTCATATACTACATATTTTTAACTTTATTATTGTTAAATTGATATGCGTTCTACCTCACTTTAACTTTTAAGTATAGAACACATGATACCGATAAGTTTTTATCTTCCCTACATTATCAACAAGAGAAAAACTTTCTTGATTTCATTTTATAGGATATTTTTATTCCTTTTTACTCTGTCCTAAAATATGAGAGGTAAATGATATGTTATACTAACTCACAAATTGAATAAAAGTAACATAACCCTACAAAGATTTCTTACGTTTTATTTGCATACTTAATCTAATTTTTTACTGATTTCCTGTGTAAAAAAGTCATATAACTAAACTAACATTTGTTTTCGACTACAATAATATCTTCTAAAATATTAAATCTTATTATTTAAAAATTCTCTAATTTGAGATTTTATTTTTTCATTTTATTTTTAATGACATTCTTTATAGCATAGAAATGACATGTCATATACTCTCGCGCGCAAACGGGCAGGCATTTACGAAGGATGACTTTAATATTGCTTAGTGTTCTTAAAGTATCTGTTCATTTTGTTGCTTTTGAAACCAACTTTTTAACTTCATTTTCTCGTAGCTAAGATGAACAGGAACCCCACTACTATTTGTAGGCCAGTGTTAAGTCTCTTGCCAAATATCTTAAACCTTTCTCTCCTTAATTTTCACTTTACAACGAGGCATTTGATTCTTTGTGTTAGGGAAAAACAAATTAAACTTAACTATCTTCTCCTTGATAATTAAACAAATTAATATTCACATTGATAGCTTAAAAAAATTTACATACTATAATATTTCTTTAGAGCCTCGTTCAACCAGCTAGGAGGCCTTGTTTGCTAAGACATTAAACACATGAGGTATTTTATAGGACTGGGTTAAAAGCTTTATTAGACTTGGTCCTGTTGTAGACCAACCATATGACTTACATTAGAATTAGAATGGTTTACCCTCAAAATTGGATAACAATTGAATTTGTAAGTGGTTTTAAGGGTACGTAGATTTATTTAATACAAAGTGATAAATAAAGTAAAATTGAATAAACAAAGATAAAGTAGATTCAAACCACACGAGAAAGATAGTTCGAGCCTTAGTGAAATAATTGCCCTCGATCCGGGCTCGCTATAGTCAGCACTGACGAACAAAAGCAAGAGAGATAATAACAGAGAAAATAATAATATATTCCCTTGGAATGCGTGTTATAATGCCTTTGATGAATTATCAGACTCCCTTTATATAGCAGGTGAATCATACTCTAGCCACAACTCTATAAAAGGTAAAAAAGTTCTCTTATTAACTGATTGTCGGTTCTTCACCGATGTATGCCGAGATCTCCACCGTCCGTTAGCCATGCTCAATTGCATGACAATGTTTAGAAGTCGTTCAAGGCTAAGACCGGTTTCGAACCATGATCCCGATATTCTCGAGGGCGGGTGTCATGCCCTCGGATTCTTACTCAAAGAGACTTTTTTGCCTCGATTTCGGTCCCCTACAATCATGTCTCGAGCTTGATTTATTTTGTCGGAGAACGGGGTGTACCAAGAACCCGGTTTCACCCGTATACAGATAGTCCCCTCGTTTCTCGGAGAGTAAATGACGAGAAACGACATGAGCTCCCGATTCTTGCTTTGACACATCGCGGAAGAAACGACAAAACGTCTGAAACATCTCGTCAGTCATGTCATAATGGCATTAAATGCGTGTTAGCCGCCGGTCGGCCGTCCCCTGGATGTGAAAGGTCGCTGAACTCCTATAAATAGCCCCTGCTTTGTCCATTTTCACTTTACATCAAATCTTCTACCCTCGTATCCTCAGGGTTTCAATACCTTTAGCACGTTTATCCCCTTTACTCAAGGTCCTTTGCAAAATTTTTTACCCATCTTCTTCTCAAGCCAACAAGTCTAATCCTTCAACTTCCTTTCCTTCTTTATCCTTTCTATATTTTCCTCCATTTTTACTTTCTAAAGGAATGGCAAAGTCTTCCTAAACTGTTCCCCACAAAGAAGCTCCTTCTATTTCACGGCCGGCCACCGAGGTTAAGGAGACCGCTCCCGGCGTAGACGTTGATGAACCAAGACCCAAACCCTCCTTGAAAATGTTCATCCTCGGGGGATGCTCGGTCAACGACGATTTCAAGGTTGAAAAACCTTCCTCCGTACAGGGTCAGTGTGAGGAGGTCTCGAGATACATTTGCTCGATTACCGAAGAGGTCCTTCTTATGGTCCAAAAAGACTATAACTGGTAGATAAGAACATAGTGGTCCCCGACCCTGAGGAGGCCATTAACACCCATATCGAGGGATACCTGAGTGTTTACACTTATCCCTTCACATTGAACCAGACATCTGTGAGGCCGATCAACCTCAAGCTAGGGAGGTCGATGAGGAGGCCGGGGCTGAGGCTTCCCAGGATGCGAGCACTGCCCCGAAGGAGGCACTTGGCGTGATAGACATCACCGAATCACCATCATTTACTGAGTCTATGTACAACGAGGCCCAAACAATGAAAGAACACCCCAACAAGAGGGTCTACGGAGCAGACGACCCCCTCCGCTGCTTTTTTGATGGCGTGGATTCCTTCGCTGCAAAGGACGCCACCGGGTTAGGTGACTTAGAGGTATCGAGGAAAGGTCCGTCCTCGGGGCAGGTGGACCTAACTCGAGCCCGAGACTGATCAACCGGTTCCTTGCCCCGAGTGCGGATCCTAGTCGAAAGAGGTCCATTATCATCACCATTTCGAAGGATGCCCATGTTCTTTCTTCCCCCGTAGGGGTGGTCAGTTACCTTTGGTTCCTGGTGATTGAAGAAGACCAAGCCAAGATGAACGAGGTAGACGCGCCATGCATGTTCAACGAAGCACAACAGGCGCTGAACCGGATAACTCTAGATGACTCCTGATGATTTCAATTTTTCCTCTAATATTTGAACTAATTTTTTGATAATTTTGATATCTTTCTTCGTATTTGTAGGCCTTGGTGATTCACCATGAAACCTTCCTCCGGTATCATGATGAGATGAACCAACTCGAAGTCAAATCCAAAGAGCTTGCTGAGAAGAGAGACACGTACAAACTTCTCACCATGCAACATGAAGGGGAGGATAAGAGCCTTCGATCTGAGTTGGATGCAGCTCGGAAAGAACACGCCAACCTGGTTGAACAGGTAAAAATCGTTGAAGTTAGTGACGAAGAGGTAGACACAGTGACTAATGGTCAGAACCTGCAGGTCCAACAGAAGATTGATCGGATCAACCAACTCCGGGACGAGATAGATGTATCAAGGTCGAGGCGAAGGGTGTAAAGGCAAGATGGA
The DNA here is from genome assembly GCA_005239505.1 of Nicotiana paniculata. Taxonomy (NCBI): domain Eukaryota; kingdom Viridiplantae; phylum Streptophyta; class Magnoliopsida; order Solanales; family Solanaceae; genus Nicotiana; species Nicotiana paniculata. Next base: position 117,930 of record ML354028.1, on the reverse strand, counting down.
CCACTTGTCCTTGGAAAAAGGAGACTGCTCTGGCGCAATTGGCCTCAACGGAGGCCAACTTCGAACAACGAGGGAGAAGGCTGAGGCATGATCCCAGAAAATTGAGGAGCTCTGATTTCAGCTGAGCTCGACTATTAATGATCGAGAGACCCTCGTTAAGGAGCTTAGAGCAGCCAAGTCGGTGGATGAAGTAACCAAAGACGATGTCGATGAGATGGTGGCCCAGTATAGAGATAATGCCGAGGCAGCCCAGGACTGCCTGGAAGACATTGCCGAATACGTGAAGTGGCAGTCACGAAAGGATGCCCTCGAGAAGGTTCATGCTCAGAGTTTTGATTTATCGGACGATATCAAAAGTGCTAAAGGGCTCGAGGACGATGAATATTCCGAGGGTTAGGGCAGATCCGGGGCGGAGAAGACCCCGGTGGTCTCGATGATGAGGCAGGCTACGGCAGAGACCTGGTTGTTTAGGTGGCCTGTAGATTTTTCTTTGTTTTTGCACCTTTTTAATTTTTGTTGAGGCTGTTTGGCCTTCGTAAAGATCTTTTTTATTTTATATATATATAATGGTTTTTTTCCCTTCGACAATTTTTAAGCTTGTTTCCTTTCGCTCTTTTCTTTATGGTATTAAAGATATCGAATGCCTTATGTCTTGTTCGGAGGTTCGAACATGCCTTGTTCCCGATATTATTTTTCTATTATGGGGGATCGGTATGGCCAGAATCTTTCCCCAAAGTACTTACATTAGTTTAGATTACAAGTTTTCGAGGGTAGCCTTTTGAACCGATTTAGAAATTTTGAAGCACTTATATTTTGGTTACGGGTCTCGGACATCTTCGAGCCGCTTTAGGACGGTTGTATCTTTTTAAGTGACGAGAAACGACGAATGGGATCGTTACCCCGAGTTATCCGGGCTTGCCCAAGATAACAGTCCCCGAAAAGGGATGGCCGTAGCCTTTAAGGTTCGGGCATTCCTTAATAGGTCTTGTGCCCCCAGGCTTAGATGGCCCAAGCTGTCCGAGCATGTATTTGGACGACGATCTCCGGGTGAGTGTGATCCTCTGAACCCGCATAAAGGTGGCCCTTGGGATCGATATCTTTAGGGGACCGCATGTAGAGAATTTTTTAAGAGAAATGTTATTTTGAGAGACAAAATATTTATCCGCAAGATAGAAACTTTCTTTCATTTCTGTGCGTAATATACAAGGTTGCAAATGTGTACAAGTTTCGTATTACGACTTAAGTGGTCTATGTGGGAACTGATAATTTGATCGTTTGGCCCTTACAATAAATCCTATCCACCGAGCCTAGGCTGTTCGAGCACAAAGTTTCTTTTCTTGCTAAAATCATTGTCCGAGGGTGATGCCCACAGTATTTGAGGCCAAACATTTAGAGATTCCTCGAGTATTGTTGTCGTGATATTCGAAACCGGTTCATAACCGGTCTTCAATTCTAAGTTAGCATGATTTACCTCGTTAAAAACCTTGTCAGAAAACCCATTTGAGACAAAATCGGTTCAAGGGAAAAAGAGTGCAACACCTGCTTTCAGGCCTAAACGTTGTATCATCCCTTAACTGTTACCTGCAAGTGTTAGACTAATATATCAAGAAAGACAAATGAATGGCGTCGTACCTTAATAGTAGTACCGTTTTAATTGGGCCACGTTCCAGCTGTTTGGTAGTCGCTCACCGTTCATTGCTTCAAGCTTGTAAGATCCTTTGCTAGTGATCTCTATAGTTCGATATGGACCTTCCTAATTCGGCCCCAGCTTCTTCTTGTTCGGGTTCCGGGTGATCAATGTCACCTTCCTTAGCACCAAGTCCTCGATACCGAAGTGTCAGAGGTTGGCTTCTTCGATTGTAATACCTTTCAATTTGTTGCTTTTAGGCAGCCATCTGAACGAGGGCGGCCTCACGTCTTTCATCTAGCAGTTTTAGGCTCGTATTCATGGCCTCATCGTTTGACTCTCCAGTCGCATATCAGAACCTAGGACTCAGTTATCCTACTTTGACCGCTATTAGAGCTTCGACGTCGTACACCATCGAGAATAGGGTGGCCTCGATACTTGACTTCGAGGTCGTCCAATATGCCTATAGGACTTCGGGCAAGATTTCTTTCCATTTTCCCTTGGCGTCGGTCAAGCTCTTTTTGAGGTTTTGGAGTATGTTTTGTTAGTGGACTCCGCATGCCCGTTCCTGCTAGGGTGGTAGGATGTTGATAGGATCCTTTTAATCTTATGATCTTTGAGAAACTTGCTTACTTTGTTGCCGATGAACTGTTTCCCGTTGTCGCATACGATCTCTGCCGGCATTCTGAACCGGCATATTATGTGGTCCCAAATGTAATCGATGACTTCCTTCTCCCTGACTTTCTCATACGCCTGGGCTTCCACCCATTAATAAAAATAGTCAGTCATAAATAATATAAATTGAGCCTTACCCGGTGTCCATGGAAGGGGGACCATAATGTCCATCCCTCATTTCATGAACGGCCAGGGTGACAGGATCAAATGCAACAGCTCTTCGGGATGATGAATCATTGGAACATGCCTTTGACACTCATCACATTTTTGTATGAACACTTTCACGTCCCTTTTCATGTCGATCCAGTAATAGCCGACTCTGATTATTTTTCGAACTAATGATTCGGTGCACGAATGATTTTCGCGGGTCCCTTCGTGAACCTCTCTCAAAAAATACTCGGTATCTCCTAGTCCTAAACATATTGCGAGTGGGACATCAAATGTTCTTCTGAACAGGGTACTATCTTCGGATAAGATGAACCAGGCAACCTTCGTACACAGAGACCTCGATTTTTTAGGATCCGAAGGCAGTTTTCCGGTTTTTAGATAATCTATATATTTGTTTCTCATGTACCACGTTAGGCTTGTTGAGTTTATCTTGGCATGACCTTCTTACACTACCAATCTCATGAGTTGTACGACCATTCCCGATTTGAACTCATTATCATTAACCAACGATCCCAATTTAGCAAGGGCATCAGCTTCATTGTTTTGATCCTGGGGTACATGTTGTAGGGTCCACTCCTTGAACCGATGTAACATTACCTATTGTTTTTCCAAGTATCTTTGCATTCGTTCCTCTCTGACTTCTAATGCCCATTAACTTAGTTCATTGCAAGGAGGGAGTCACACTTAGCTTCAATCATCTCTTCCCCAAGCTTTTGACTAGTTCGAGACCTGAAATCAAGGCCTCATACTCGGCATCATTGTTAGTTAATTTCACAGTCCTAATAGATTTTCTAACTACATTACCTGTTGGCGGCTTCAATACAATGCCATGTCCGGACCCCTTCGCGTTCGAGACGCCGTCCGTAAAGAGGCTCTAGATTCCCAAAGAAGCACCCAAGTTCAACAAAAACTCTCTTCGACCTCGGGTATTAGGGCCGGTATAGGTTCAACCACGAAGTCTGCAAAAATTTGAGACTTAATGGAGGTCTGGGGACGATATTCAATATCGTACCCGTTAATCTACAGTCCATTTGGCCAACCGTCCCAAGAGCTCGAGTTTACGCATTACACTCCTCAATCGGTAAGTAGTTACAACACATATTGGGTGACATTGAAAATATAGTTTTAGCTTCCTAGAGGCGCTTAGCAAAGCGAGAAACAATTTTTCTAGGTAAGGGTATCTAGGTTCCGCCTCGCATAGAGTCCTACTAACATAGTAGATTGGAAATTGTGTACCTTTCTCTTCCCGAACCAGGACTTCACTTACTGCTATCTCGAATACCGCCAAGTACAGGTATAACTGTTCGTCAGTCTTTAGAGTGTGAAGAAGCTGTGGGCTCGAGAGATATCACTTGAGCTCCTTCAAGGCTCGTTGGCACTTCGGGGTCCATGAGAAGTTATTCTTTTTCTTCAATAGTGAGAAGAACTGGTGGCTCTTGTCAGAGGATCTACAAAAATTAATCGCCCCAAGCTATGCGTTCGGTTAACCTTTGAGCAGCCTTGACGTTGTCAACAACAGTGATATCCTTTATGGCCTTAATCTTATCGAGATTAATCTCGATTCCCCGGTTGGACACCATAAATCCCAGGAATTTCCCCGACCTGACCCCGAATGCACATTTTTTCGGGTTCATCTTCATATTGTTCTTCTTCAATATGATGAAGGTTCCCTGCAAATGTTCCAAATGGTCCTCAACTCGCATGGACTTAACTAACATATCATCAATGTAAATCTCCATTGATTTTCCTATTTATTCTTCGAACATCCGATTTACTAGGTGTTGGTAAGTGGCACTGTCATTTATTAGTCTGAATGGCATCATGTTATAGCAGTAGGTGCCATACTTAGTGATGAAGGAAGTGTTTTCCTAATCGCCTGGGTTTATCCGTATTTGGTTATACTCGGAATAGGTGTCGAGAAAGATGACGATCTCGTGGCCGGCCGTTGCATCGGTCATGCGATCGATATTGGGTAGAGGGAAGGAGTCCTTGGGACATGCCTTATTCAAATCTTTATAGTCTACACACATTCTTAATTTATTCCCTTTTTTAGGGACTACCACTACATTTGCTAACCAATCCGAGTACTTAATCTCTGAATGGACCCTATTTTAAGGAGTTTAGATACGTCGTCTTTGATGAATGCATGTTTGACTTCGGACTAAGGTCTTCTTCTCTGTTTGACTGAAACTTCGGGTCCAGGCTCAGCTTGTGAGTGGTTATTTTCAGGGGGTATATCTGTCATATCAAGGTGGGACCAAGCGAAACAATCTATGTTAGCTATAAGTTTTTTCCTGAGCTCGCGACTCAACCTCGTGCCCAGGTATCCCTTTTGATTGGGCAAGTCTCGATTAGTACTGTTGACACCCAAATTTTCCCTCGTACTTTTCAAATAGTAGATATACTTTCAAAATATCACTTTTGCATCATTACTTAATCTACAAAAGGTTATGGAAGTATTTTTCTATAATTTTCCATAATGTTAAAGTTTTAAAATTGATTTTTCTTACATTTAAATTACTTGAATATGTATTAATTACCCCTTTAAATTATTTTGTGATGACTTAATCGTCCGAATTTATTATTTGCATCCATATATATGTTTCATAATATTTTACCTTACTTTATATAATTATTTGTGTTTAAAATCTATTTTACACAATTTTGTAATAATAGCCTATATTTTATACATAATTGTATTTATTATATTATTCATACTAAAATAGCATTTCCCATATTTTCATAATGTTAAGATATTATTTCCATATATTTTACTGCATGAGTAATATTTTTAATTATTTATTAGTCATTTTTATAATTTATTTTAATGAATTTTGTGTATTTAAATTCCAGTCAGGCTAATTCCGGCCCAAATCATTAGCCCAACACTCCCACAACCCAAACCAAGCATCCCTTTAACCCAACCCGGCCGGACTCCTTCAAATAACCTTCCCGCTTCCTATTTGATCCTTGCCATTGATCTCAAATGATCAACGACCCATAATAAACCTACCCATCTCTTATATACCCTCACCCGAAAACCCTAGCTCATTTCTACCCGTCCACCTCCCCTAAATCTCTAGAGCCTTCCTCCTTTTCTCTGAGGAACCCTAGCCGCTTCCCTTTTCAATCCCTCTCCTAATCCTGTTAACAATGGGATTCACCTATTATTTGCTTAAAATATTTGTGCTTCTTTGCTATTTTATGGTATCACACAGGTACTTGCTTGGTTTTGGAAAGTATTCTCTACAAAACGGACCAGGAAAACTTGATTCTAGGAATTTGGATGATGAATTCATCTATATACACTCAGCGAGGAACGATTTTGCATTTCTGGTTAGATTTACAGTTGGTTGGACCCAATTAAGGTTTGAATCTTGATTCATCCTTTACCGGTTCTATTATTGATTGCAAATGATATTTTCTTTCCTTATTTGTGCTTGATTGATTATTTTACAGGATTGTTTGTTCAATTTCTACCACTATATAACCCCTGGACGGACCTCATTACTGTTATTACTCTTACTGTTCTCCTCCTTCGCTCATTCACTTACTCTGTTACACTCGAATATTTTCTGAAACTGTTGAATTCTTGGCCGACTGAAAGCCAAGGCCATAATACCAAGAAAAGACCTCATCTGGTGCAAGCACTGCTCGGAGCCCTTCTCAAGGCTCTCGTGAACTCTGAAGCACTAGGGATGTAAGGTTCCACTATCTTCCTTTAATTGCTTCTACTGAATCACTACTGATATTCTAAGCTCCTCATTCTTTTGCCCATTTAACGTTGCAACTGGTTAGTGTTCTCTACCTTTGAAATTCAACTTACTTCCATCCTGTATGATGCAACCTTTGTGAATTGTGTGTGCCATTATTGTTTGACTCAGTTTCCCTGCGGTTTATGAATTCCTAATGTTGTATGATTATCACATGTTCTGTTGACTGTTAGTCTCGATGATGTTTCTTCTACAATTCTATGTGTTTTGATATTACCTAAGTCCAAAGCTTCTAGATGGGTAGCTTGTTCTTTTATAGGTGCAGTAAAGTTCTGGCCCTCTTAAATGTTACTTGAACTTCTATGATCCTTCTACTGTGATACTTTTTTTTTCAATACTGTTCGCCTTAATGTCTTTCTGCAGTTTTAATGCCCCAATTCTATTTAGGTTCTAATCTTAGAATCATGAGTAGTTAACCAAGATTATTCCTGCTCTTTGTATGTTTGCCTGGTTCGAATGTTAAACCTGATCAATGCCTGATGTGAGAGTATCTTCATACTCTACTTTGGATTCTTGTATTAAAACTTACTAGTAATTCATATTTGCTCAGAAATCGTTCCAAATTATTATTCCCTCTTCATGCTAAGTCACTCATATATACAATAATCTACCTACTCACTTTCGTAAAAATGATCATGCCTAATGGTTGGCTATAATTTTGTATTTTAGACGCTTATTGCACTCTAATTTACTGCACTTTAATGGAGTTGAGCTTTAATCGCTAGTGTTTTGCACTTATTGTGTTTTTTATGCCTTGTAGGAGTGATTTATGTAGATGTTATGAAATGAATTCAAGCTATTCGGGAGATTTGAAGTCTGAGTAAAAGCCCAAGGATAAGTCGGGATTGTGTTCGAGAATCAACGGATGATAGTGCATTTTAAGAACGAAAAGAAGAATCGAGCAGGCATATTGCGCATTGTCCAGTAAAATGCACATAACATTTTGCTTAGAACTCCGTTTTGGCTCCACTTGTTAACCTTCTGGAATTTAATTCAGGACCCTACTTGCTTTGAACTCTCATGTTTAACTCCTTTGTTTTGTAGATTCTTGTATGCTAGATTGTAATCAAATCATGTGTATCCCAAGAAACCTGTTACCTGGAACTTGTTAGCTAATATAAAAACCCCTGTATATGTATAGTATTTGTATTCTGCATACTCTCTACATCTTATATGTGCTTATATGATGTTCAAGTGTGTGACCTATCCCTAGGACATTTAGAATTCTTTCTTTTGTTAGTTGTGGTATTAGGGTTCAATGAACATATGCTCCACCTTAGAATTTTAGTTATCTTAAATGATTTTGGGTTTGCGTGAGTTGCCATTCACGCTTTAATTATCTATAACTGGTAACGGATGGGCAAGAGAATTGTTTTTTGTTGGGTCTGGATTGCTGAATCTGTTTCTTGGTATTGTGGTTTTGAGCACATTGTCTGCACTTGGGATATTGGCCTACTTGAATTTTAAAGCCATTTGATGGCCCAGATGTATCGCTGGGTTGTTTTATATTTGTATTACGCATATATTTATTCTGTTTGGGCTGTAGTAATTTGTATAACGAATGATGGGGAATTATTAAAAAATGAAGTATGGGGTTTTCTAATACTTGCATGAAATGGTAGAAAACATGCCAATAAGGTCTATGTCGTCTAGTTGCTATTACGTCTAGCATGACCTATTTGCTGCACACTAATAGGAACCATGCCTATAGGAATCACACACAAACTTCACTCCATGTCTACTATTCAACGTGTCTAGATAGCACACCTATAGGATAAAATAACACATGTTTTGCTCATGTCCACCTAGATATCATGTCTATAGGGTTTTAATCAATTAATCAAACAACTGCTTCTATTGATCTTAGCACGTTACTCCTTTAGACATCATGACTATAGGATCTTAATCAATCAATCGACTACTTCTGTCAATTTCATTGCACTGCCCCGCCTAGATTACATGCCTATAGGGATGAAGTATTATAAAATCAAGTTCAATTGTCAATATTGCCTATGGGATATTATCACATGTGTGGAAGGTGTCCATGAAATCAAACGTCGTTAATTCTGAGTTTTCAATAGTTTTATTGCCCCATTACATAAACAATTTGGAGATCATGCCTATAGGAACTTTTAACACCTTTAATATGCAAGTTCATTAGTTTAAAGATGAAATTCTGCCTATACAACGCTGGAAATAAGAATCACATAGAAACTATGCCTATAGGACTTGATGACTCTAGTGTGTCTAAAATCATCTACTGCCTAACTGCCCGCGTGCATTTGTAGTTTATGTGTGGAGGTTAACTTGAACCCTTAATTATACTTATATGTAGTCCTACATGTTTTTGAATACTAGTTTTATCATTTTGAGCATCCTAAGAAAAGTCTAGAACCATCCAAAGAGAGGTCCAAAGCCTCTAGGGCCATAGGCGTGGGACGGGTAGTGCATGCATAGGGTACGGCCTAGTATTGAATTAGAGCGCCTTTAGGTAAACAACTTTAATATATTAATCGGGTAGCAAGAGATAATAATCTGTGCCTGCTGAATAACATGAGCAACCCCCCACCTTAAGATAAATGAAAAGTATTATTTTTGTTGCACGGGGTTATCCTTTGGGCTAAAAAACTTAGGACCCCCCCCCCCTTTACATATTTCTTCAGCATAGTTGTATCCTTGTAGTCACTAAGATTTGTGCTGGTTCTCACGTATTCTAATAAGACTCTTCGTCTTAGAAATTTTCCTTTATTTATTTGATCACCTAGCCTAATTACGTAATCCGCATACTTTTTAAGTTCGACCGGGACCCACAGTTGCGGACCTCAAAGAGTGCCTAACTTCTTCTTTTTGAGGTAATTTGAGCCTTTAACCGATCTTTGGTGACAAGGACTAGTCAAATAGAGTTAATTGCAAATAGGTACCCTAATGCACCTCAAAATCGTTAGGTGGAGACTCTTCTCTTTTATTACCCACTTAAAAGAGTTGTCACACGTCAAAGTTTGCTTTCGCGAGAAAACGGCGCATGAAAACATGATGACTCAACTAGGAATATATTTAGGCTCTTACTATAATGAACTTGATTTATGTGGATTAATTTCTTTGTCTTAAACAGCTATTACATGCACATCCCTTTCTCTATTCACCTTTATATGTTTTAAAATGCTATTATATGCACATCCTTTTCTTATTCTCCTTTTTTTGCTATGACATGTATGACCTCTCTCCATCTTCTTCATCTTGTCTAAGACTGCTATTATGACTCTCCCATCCGTATTTCCCTACCTGCTTCATTACATTCTCGCACATTTTTGTGAGCTAAACTTACTTCTCTCTTTTGTCTTTCTTTTCTTTTTCTCTTCATGTTAACTTTTGCTATTTTATTTACTGCTTTTACGTTTTTTTATCCTGTAAACACTTGGAAATGTGTTGCTATTTTTGCATAAATCATGCTCCGCATTATACTCCACTCATGACAATTATCAACATAGTGGCGCTTGATGAGTGTCCACGCTTTCATGAAATCACCCATTTTAAATTGGAAAGGGTTATTTGCGGTAGACTAGTCGATCAACGGTGCAGTCGACAGTCCCGTGCCTTTCCCACTCAAGTTGTCTACTTGGGAGTACCAGTCTAGACCCTTCTAGAAACCCTACTCCAATTTGAAATGTACATGCATCACGCTAAACCTAGTATGGGTTCAAGTGTTGTTAACGTAACAACCCGCTAAGATGAGCCTTATCCAAAGTCAGATGGGATTTCCACAATACCAAGGGACACCATCGTATTATGTGCATTACTTGGAGAGAATGTGCATACGTGTTGATCATTATTTCATAAAGGGCTAACCTTTGTTTGTTTGTAGAAAATGAAGCACAAAATCCCCAAGTTCGGTATGGTCCAGAATATCCCGCCTTTGCTACTTGGCTGGTGGAAAGATCTTGCGCCTTGTGACAAGAATCATGTGCGGAGAGTACTTGGTGACCTACCCTCTTTGTTGAACATTCAACCAAATAGGGAGCTGATTGAGGATGTCGCCACGTTCTTGGACGAGAAAAGAGCTGTTTTCTGATTTGGCAATACAGAAATGACTCCTCTCCTAGAAGAAATAGGAGGTTTCTCCAAGTTGCCATGGGATAGTTTGGGATTACTATTACTAGAGAATTGTACTCCCCGCGGTTCATGAAAATGTTGGGTTTTCATAAGAATGACGTACTTCTATGTCTAAAGAAATCAAACATCCCTTTTGAGTTTGTTTACGGGCGTTATGGGCATAGCAAGTCATATCGTCTTCATCATGCTGAACTAGACATTACTTCTTTGGGATGGGTACATCGCCGGGTTTATATTTTCATTGTCTGCTTCCTAGGGTTGTTGATCTTTCCAATGAAAGGATGAAGAATTCATACTCACTTAGCCATGGTCGCCAAGGCCTTAATGTATGGTATCGAAGGACAAATTTATACTATCATCCCAATGATCTTAGTTGAAATGTACCACGCTCTAGATCGGTGCAAGCAGGGATTCAGACACATTGAGGGTTGTAATCTATTGCTACAAGTCTGGCTGTTGGAACACTTTCAGAGGGGTAAGTATCGTCAACAGCTTCTGCGAAGGCCACTAATGACTACATAGCCAACCATCACCTAAAGAAAATGACGTTTGTTCCAGACAGGTTTGCAAAGCTTTGAAATGATGTATGTTGGGTGCATTTCTTCAGCAATCTGACAGACGAGTAGGTGCATTGGATGTTCGAATGGTTTCTTAGTAGTGTGTTCATCATCAAATCGAAGGGGGCTACTCACTTGGTGTTGATCGGGCTGCGAGGTATCTACCCTTACGCTCCTATAAGGGTAATGAGACAAGTCGGAAGAAAACAAGTCATACCTCTAGTTTGCAATATGGTCCAGTACAAGGCACATTTCAAGGGAGATGTTATTCCATGCAAGTTCAAAGCGCTACATATGTGGAACCAAAAGATCATTAAGGAAGGGAAAATATTAAGCCAGACAGGTATCACGCCGGTCATATATACTACTATCTGTCATGGCTAGATGCCGACGTAGCAGAGGACATCAAGTCGGGAGTCAATCTGAAGGATAAGATCACAGATGAAGTGGCTAAAGCAAAAGTTAAGTACAAGAGGCTACACAAAAGGGTGTTCGAGTCCGAAGATATACATCTGGAGCAACACAAAGTAAACATGGAAGGAATAAGGGAATGAAGGAGATTGCCACTAAGTCAACGAAACTATTGGAATACCTAGAACAAGGACTGATGGAACTAGAACAAGGATTGATGGAGCTAGAAGGGAGGATGAGAAAGAGACTCTCGGATTGTCAATGCATGGACGACGATGAAGGAGGAAATTTGGCAAAAGCTTACTTACTGTTGGATATGCGCGATTTGGGAAATCTGATTGATGGGATCAAAAGAGCCAAGCATAGATAAGGTCCTTCAGGGACCCAGTAGATTAGGAGATGATGTTTTTTACTGCTTTCTAACTTAGAGATTAGATTTTGATGTAATAAAGCCAAAATCCATTAGTAACTTTATTATATTATTGACGATTTAATAAAAGTTTGTTTTGACTCATTTTCGCATTAATGAAATGAAGCAAATGTTGGAACCAATTTTCTCTAAGTCTATGTGTCGCTTAAGCCTACCTTAGGCACAATGAGGTCCCCAAATTAGGACATAAATTATTACATGACTTTGTGAAACATGTTTAAATATTGCGAACACTCTTTTATTTCACCTTATTGACTTAGTTATATTTTGATTTTTCTTTCTTTTTTATTACTCCCATTCCCAAAGGTTTGTTCGTGCATACTGGTATCATCAGCATACCACACTAGATCCAAAAAGTATCCTAGTGACCTGAAAAGTAAAAGCAAGGGCAAAGAGAAAATGGATGATTTAAGTGGAATCATGAAAAACAATGGTATTGTGGCAGAAGTCATTGAAACTTCAGATGGCAGAAGTACTCCGGGGAAGAATGAGTTGGTCTTATATTTGGAGCAGAAAATCCTGGAACTACAGGGCGAGCTTGAGCAAGTTGAGAATCTGAAAAACCTCTCCCTTACTCTCAATGTTCCTGACATCAACCAGCAAAACTCGACTACCTAGAACCAAACACCATCACAAAATGCACAAAATCAGAATCCACAACCCATAGTTCTGAATCCTCCCGCACAACACCAGTATCATAATCTTGCACCTCCCTATAACATTAACCCGCATCCAGTGACAACCCATCAACAACAACACCATCATCCTAACTCAATACCCGCAAACCACCACTTATCACACTCCCCAAAATGCACCACAACCTACTCCCGATCCCCAAAACTCGACCAACCACCACCCGTATACCCAAGTTCCATGAACTCATCAAAGGAATCCGATATATGTGGAAACCTTACCCCATACCACGCAACAAACCTTATACATACCCGAACCAAATGAGAAGGACCTGCTCATTAGAAACATGACAGAGGATTTCAAGAAGCTCACAGGGAGAGTCTAGAGTGTTGAAAGTGGGAAAGGCATTGAAGGTCTAAACTATGAGGACATGTGTATTCAGCCGGATGTGGAACTCCCGGAGGGTTACAAACCTCCTAGGTTTGAAAATGGTACTGGTGATCCGAAGGTGCATCTGAGAACATACTGCGACAAGCTAGTAAGAGTGGGTAAGAATTAACAAATCTGCCTGAAACTGTTAATGCAAAGCCTTACAGGAGACACTTTGTCTTGGTATATCAATCAAAACCCAAAGAACTGGGTTAATTGGATGAGTATAGCATCAGATTTAATGGATAGGTTCAGGTTCAACACGGAAAATGCGCCAGACATATTCTATATTTAAAACCTCAAGAAGAAGCCGACAAAAACCTTTTGCGAGTATGCTACTCGTTGGAGATCAAAGGCCGCAAAGGTAAGGCCATCACTCGAAGAAGAACAAATAAACAAGTTCTTTGTTAAAGCACAAGATCCAGAATATTATGAATGATTGGTGGTCACTGAAAATCACAAGTTCTCAGACATCATCAAGTTAGGGGAAAGAATAGAAGAAGGAATCGAGAGCAGGATGGTAACTAATTTCGATCACTGCAAGCCACGAATAAAGCCTTGCAATCAAGAGGTATCTCAAAGAAGAATAAAGTGGGTGCCGTAATGGTATCCTAGGGCCTTAAGTCTCCCCTCACATACCAAACACCCACCCACATATCAACCCTCACCACCAAAATACCAATACCTGCCACCACCTACCATACCTATGAAACTCAACCTGCATATTACCATTCACCTCCAACCGCCCGCCAAAACTATCCAAAGCCACGTCAAAATTTTGATCGCAGACCACCTAGACAATCCACACCAATTGCTCAACCCATAGCCCAACTATATGAGAGACTGAAGGTCGCTGGTTACGTCACCCCAATTCTTGATGTTGTTATGGAAAATCTCTCTCAAGGGATCAACCCCAACAAAACATGTGCTTATCATTCAGGCATGAAGGGTCATACCATGGAGGAGTGCCTCACATTGAAAGACAAGATTCGGACGTTGATTGACACTAAGGTTATACAAGCAAAGGAAGGTGCACCAAATGTTCGCAGCAACCCTCTCCCGGATAACAGAACTGAGGGAGTGAACGTGATAGAAACTAATGAGGAGTGGGATAAGGAAGAGTCCATTGGACTCATTCAAGAGGGTGACGCTCCTAAAACATCTTCGGCTACCCCTCACGCCAGTTGTTGTATAAACTCAAGCACCATTTGAAGGTGAGGTAGCTACACCCTTCACTGCAATGGTATTTCCACACTATCTTACAAATATGATGCTATCCCGTGGGATTATGTTGCGGAATCAAGGAGAAAAGGAAATGACAAAATGGAAGAAACAGGTGCCGCGCAAGGTATGACTAGGACTTGCCGAGCTTACACACTTGAGAATCTGGGAGGAACGAGCAATGAAGCTGCACCTAAGACGCTTGTTGTTGAGACTGACACTGAAGTTCTCTGGAAGAAGAAACAAGAAATGGAGTACTTTGTTGCGGACCACCTGAACAAGACTCCTGCTCAGATATCCATCTTATCGTTGTTGCAAAACTCAGACGCTCACAAGAATTATTTGATGAAGGTGTTAAGTGAAGCTTATGTACTCGCTGAAATCACTAGTGGAAAGATGGCTAACATGGTCGGACAGGTACTTGAGAGCCACAAAATTACTTTCCACAAAAATGAGTTACCACCTGAAGAACTGAGTCACAACAAGGAAAAATGCAATTCAAGGATAAGCTTATCGCCAGGGTCTTGATAGATGGAGGTTTGAGTCTGAACATATGCCCACTAACCACTCTAAAGATATTGGTAAAGACCTTCACGAGATACGAATGAGAAGCATGAATGTAAAGGTGTTCAATGGATCTCAGAGAGCCACTATCGGAGAAATCAACCTCGATCTACAGATGAGTCCAATTTGGTTTGATGTTGAGTTCCAAGTTCTAGATATATCTACTACTTGTAATCTATCGTTGGGACGACCAGGGATACATGCAGGCGGGGCAGTGGCTTCAACTCTGCACTAGGCTGTGAAGTTTGAGTGGAATCATTAGGAGGTGATCATTCACGGAGATGGAAACAACACCATCAACACCAATTTGACCGCCCTAGTCACCGAAAACATGAGGAAGTTGGGCGGAGAAACATATCATAGCATCGAACGGGTGAACCCAATTGAAAAAGATCGATGGTGGAGCAAGAAGGTAGAAAGCATATTGTTGGGGACGGGATATGAACTAGGCAAGGGTCTTGGCTAAAAACTTCAGGGGATCACCAAACCCCTACAACCACGATATCATGGCACGACCTTTGGACTCAGATATAAATATACATGGCAAGAATATCAAGATTGGACACCTCCATGGCATGCCCCTTATTATCCGCTGGTACAAACCGTACCACCGCTGCACCAGAAATTCCATCAAGCTGACATGATGTAGGGAACCGAAGAAGATGAGGTTTTGGCCGGTATGGGGAAACTGTTTCTAGATGAAGAAGACATGGACTGCAGTGCAATTGTTGAGGAGGAGGAGGAAAAAGACCTTACCATTCAGAGAATGGAAGAGAGAGTTGTTCTCAAGAACTAGACCGCTGCAACATCCTGGGCTCGCCGAGCTCCTAGGTAGAATGGCAAATTAGCATGAATTACTTTCAAATAGTTTTGAGCATTTAAGACATTTTCAATATTTTTTTTTTGAAATAATTACTCGAGCCATTGAGTCGTACTTGTTGACATCTTAAAGTTTTAATGCAATATTTCTTTTCATATTTATTATTATCTTTCTACGTTCTTTTCGGCATAATTATTACATATCCCGATGAACCTATGATTGTGACATGTAATGAGACAACGCAACATAAGGACAATGATTCGGAAGATATGGAAGTTGATATAATACCTGAGGAAATCGTCAAAGAAGTAGAGAATTTTGAATATAAAGCGAAGTCTAATCTGGACGAAACAGAGGCCGTTAACTTAGGGGATTCAGAAACAGTCAAGGAAACTCGTATAAGCATTCATCTATCACCGTCAGATAAAGAAGGGTATATCGAATTCCTAAAGGAGTATGAGGACATATTTGCATGGTCCTAAGACGATATGACTGGTTTCATAAGCTACCCACCAATCCCATGTGTCCACCAGTAAAGCAGAAGCTCAGAAAGTTCAAGCAAAATATGAGTTTGAAGATAAAATAGGAGGTCACCAAGAAAATAAAAGCCAAGGTTCTCCGAGTGGTCGAATACCCGACTTGATTAGCGAACATTTTTCTAGTTCCAAAGAAAGATGGGAAGGTTAGAGTATGTGTCGATTACCGAGATTTATACAAAGCAAGTCCAAAGAACGATTTCTCGTTGCCCAACAGATACATACTGATTGATAATTGTGCTAAGCATGAACTCCAATCCTTTGTGGATTGTTTTTCAAGATACCACCATATTTGGATGGATGAAGAGGATGCTAAAAAGACTGCCTTTATCACACCATGGGGAATATATTGTTATAAAATGATGTCGTTTGGTTTGAAGAATGTTAGGCCACCTACATGAGGTCCATGACGACTATCTTCCACGACATGATACACAAGGAAATAGAGGTGTGCGTGGATGATGTTATCATAAAATCTAAAAAGAGTTCGGATCACATAGCATACCTGAAGAAATTTTTCGATCGGCTTTGAAAATACAACTTGAAGTTGAACCCCGAAAAATGTGCCTTCGGAGTCCCTCATGGAAAGTTGTTAGGTTTCATCATCAGTTGTCGAGGTATCGAGTTAGACCCGTCAAAAATCAAAGCTATCCAGGACTTGCCACCGCAAAAGAATAAGAAAGATGTGATGAGTTTTCTAGGGCGCCTCAATTATGATAGCCGTTTTATAGCAAAATCAATGATGATATGTGAGCCAAGCTTCAGAATACTGAGGAAAGATGTTGAAACAAGCTGGATTAGAGAATGCCAGAAAGCCTTCGACAAAATCAAAGAGTATTTATCTAAACCGCCCGTGTTGGTCCTACTAGAACTAGGAAGACCTCTGCTGCTTTATCTGTCTATGTTGGATGGGGCCTTTGGTTGTGTTCTAGGACAACATGATGAAACTGGAAGGAAGGAGCAGGCGATATATTATCTGAGCAAGAAGTTCACGCCTTATGAAGCCCGGTACTCTTTATTGTAACACACCTACTGTGCTTCGATATGGATAGCCCAGAAGTTGAGACATTATTTCTGTGCGTACACTATATATCTCATATCAATGATGGATCCGCTAATATACATCTTTCAAAAACTCATTCCTACGGGTAAGTTAGCAAAGTGGTAGATATTATTGAGTGAGTTCGACATCATCTATGTAATTCAAAAGGCAGTCAAAGGGAAAGCATTGGCGGATCACTTGGCAGAAAATCCTGTAGACGGAGAATACAAACAATTAAAAATGTCTTTTCCTGATGAGGAGGTGTCATTTGTAGGAGAAGATATTATCGAGGGATACGATGGTTTAAGGATGTTCTTCGACGGAGCAGAAAACTTCAAAGGGTGGGTATCAAAGCTGTTTTAGTATTAGAAACCGGTAAACATTATCCGATATCCGCAAAACTCAGGTTTTCGTGCACCAACAATATGGCAGAATATGAGGCCTACATCCTGGGACTCAAGTTAGCCATTTATATGAACGTTCAAGAGTTGTTGGTAATTAGAGATTAAGATCTATTGGTGCACTAGGTTCTAGGAGAATGGGCTACGAAGAATACCAAAATATTGTGATACTTGCACTATGTACAAGAGTTGATCAAGAGATTCACAAAGATAGAGTTCAAGCATGTTCCAAGGATTCAGAATGAGTTTGCAGATGCATTAGCCACTTTATCCTCCATGATACAACACCCAGACAAGAATTTCATCGACCCTATCCCAGCAATTGATAAACAACCAACTTATTGTGCTCATGTTGAGGAAGAAATTGACGGAAATATTTGGTTCCACGAGATCATGGAATACTTAGAAAAGGGAGAATATCAAGAGCATGATACACACACTCAGAAGTGCACGCTTCTAAGATTTGCCAATCATTTCTTTCGAAGTGGAGGAATTATGTATAAAAGGACTCCTGATTTCGGATTGTTGTGTTGCGTCAATGCCAAGAGGAATCTAGATTGCTTGAGGAAATACATGCCGAAACTTGAAAAACCTACATGAATGGTTTCGCTCTGGCCAAGAAGATATTAAGAGCAGGATATTTATGGATGACTATGGAAAGAGACTGCATCAAATATGTTCAAAAGTTTCACCAATGACAGATACATGTTGATATGATACGAATGTCGCCCAACGAACTCAATGCAAAAAGTTCACCCTGACCCTTCTCTTCTTGGGGTATTATGTCATTGGACCAATTGAACTCACTGCTTCAAATGGACATAGGTTCATTCTGGTGGCTATAGACTACTTCACGAAATGGGTTGAAGCCGCATCCTATAAGGTTGTAACTAAGAAAGTCGTAGCAAATTTTGTTCAGGACCACATCGTTTGTCGATTTGGAGTACTTGAGTCAATCATTACTGACAACGCTGCATCTCAATAGTGACTTGATGAAAGACATGTGTGAAACATTCAAGATTAAGCATCGTAACACTACAACATACATGTCACAAATGAATGAAGCCATAGAAGCCGCCCACAAGAACATCAAGAAGATATTGAGGAAGATGGTAGACAATTACAAACAATGGCACGAGAAACCATTTGCTTTTCTCTGGTATCGCAACATAGTTCGTACGTCCACTGGGGCAACCCATTATCTACTGGTTTATGGTACTGAAGCCATTATTCCTGTCGAAGTAGAAGAATCATACAAGAAGCCGAGCTCAGGGACGCAGGATGGGTACGAAGCCGCTATGAAAACTAGCTCTCATTGGTGGAATAAGAATGAACGTAGTATGCCACGGTAAACTTTACCAGAATATAATGAAAAGATATTTCAACAAAAAGGTTAGGTCAAGGCAATTCATACCGGGGCAATTGTTACTAAAATGAATCTTCCCACATGAGGATGAAGCAAAGGGGAAATTCTCACCCAACTAGAAAGGCCCTTACATGGTTCACCGAGTAGTAACAGGAGGAGAACTTATACTTGTAGAAATGGATGGAGAGATTTGGCCAAAACCTATCAATTCGGACGCAGTCAAGAGATACTATGTTTAAGATTAAGTTCACACTTTCTATTTGATGTAACTGAACTACGCTTGACCTGATTCCTGTTTAAGAGGGGATACATAGGCAGCCATGTGGGTTCGGTTTCATTATAATAACTTCTTCATTCCCCCTATGGTCAGAAACAAGGGCAAGAACTCGAGTTTGCCCGACCTCATTATGTTTGGAACCGCCAAAGAATGCACCGCCAGAAGTACGCATTTAAACTGGGGCAGAATTTTGAGAAGGATCCTCAAAATTCCGAGTTAAGGAGGTTGCAATGTATCAAAAGCGTGTCACAGTCATAAATTCAAAATTTTTTTACTCTCATGCATTATCACATATTTCAATCAACTACATTTTGATAAATAATTTATCAAAGCATGTTTTTCAAAACTTGTGTTTCTATAGCAGCCAGACGTTACTCGGGGTGACTTAAGTAGGGACTTCAAACAAAAGCAAAGGCGAAGCAAGTAATCGAGAGCACAAACCAACCTTTCCCCTCGCAAAAGTCACGATTTCTCTTTGAATACATGCATAATGAACATAATAGGAACGTTCACAAATACATACACACAGCAAGATCACTATCTTCACACCGACAAAGGTCGCCAAACGCAAACACATCAAGCTAATAAATGCTTTATTCTCTCGCATTTAGTCATTGCTTTTCTTGAATAGGTCTAAGCACTGCCCTCATCATTACATAAGGCTAAGCACTGCCTTATTTTGCATTATACTAAACATCGTCTCTACTCCTTGCATAAGGATAAACGCTTCCCTCACTTTGCATGATGCTAAGCACTGCCTCCACACTGTATAAGGCTAAGCACTGCCTTTCTTTGCATGAGACTAAGCACTGTCTCCATTCTTCGCATGAGATTAAGCATTTCATCCACATTACATAAGGTTAAACATTGTCTTCACGTTGCATGAGACTAAGCACTGTCTCCAGATTGCATAAGGCTAAGCATTGCCTTTCTTTGCATGAGACTAAACACTGTCTCCATTTCTTGCATGAGGCTAAGCATTGCCTCCATTATTGCATAAGTCTAGGAATTTCCTTTCCTTGCCAGAGACTAAGCATTGTCTCATTTCCTTGCATGAGATTAAGCATTGTCTCCACTCGTTGCATAGGGCTAAACACTGCCCTCATTATTGCATAAGGCTAATCATTGCCTTTTCTTGCATGAGACTAAGCACTGTCTACATTCCTTGCACGAGGCTAAGCATTGCCCCCATTGTTGCATAAGGCTAGGAATTGCCTTCCCTTACATGAGACTAAACATTGTCTCCGCTCTATGCACTAGGCTAAGCATTACCCTCATCTTATACAAGACTAAACCTTGTCCCGTCTCATTCTCGCATATGACTAAGCATTATCGGTTTCCTCTATCAATGATCGATATTGCTTCATCATTGCATTTCATGTGCTGGAACATCGCCATATTGTCCGAAGGCATCATAATTTGAGGGCATCATCCTCATAGCCTGAAGACATCATGTCATGACCGGAGGATCTCTCGAAATTACACCTCATTATTCAAAGGCATCATAGTCCAGAGGCAACATCTTCATGGCTCGAGGACACCATTCCATGGCCGGCGAATCCCTTATCATACACTTGATGACCCAGTACATCATGGTCTAAGGACATCATCCTCATCGTCTGAAGGCAACCTTCATGGTAAAAAGGAAATTTGCATCATGATTAAATTTTTGCAATAACCCATATATATATTCTCATGCACCGTGTTTTAAGTTTTGCAGGTAACTCGGGAGGTAACCGCTCTACAAACAGGAGCAATTCTCGTTCCGGTTTCCCCGTTCACAACGTTCACATCCTTCGATCACCTCAAATGTAACTGATGATCAACAATTATTACCTTTGTTCTATAACCATTCAAATATATGCCTTATACATCCGTAACATTCAAATTTTCTTTCACAGCTCCACCTAAATTATTTGTTACCTGCGAAACTACCCTGCCCAAAAGATCCTCTTTCGAAGCATATGACCACTCTTATAACCACTCCATCGGTTTTGTTCGTTGTCTGATCCAGAACTACACACGTTCTGATTCCCGTAACACCATGGATATGTAGACAACTCAAGAACTAGGGTTCGACCCCTATTTTTTCAAAACACATCATTCTTCACTCAATTCGGACAAAATTGGTCATCATTTTCTTTTCAAATATGTGAGGCAGTTGTTGATACCCAATTTTGCCCTCATACTTTTCAAATAGTATATATACTTTCAAAATATCATTTTTTCCTCATTAATTAATCTACAAGAGGTTATGCATGTATTTTCTATAACTTTCCATAATATTAAAGCTTTAAAATTTATTTTTCTTGCATTTAAGTTACTTGAATATGTAACCCTTTAAATTGTTTTGTGATGACTTAATCATCCAAAATTGTTATTTGCATCTATATATATGTTTAATAATATTTTACCTTACTTTATATAATTATATTTGTGTTTAAAATCTATTTACAAAATTTTGCAATAATAGTCTATATTCTATACATAATTGTGTTTATTATATTATTCATACTAAAATAGCATTTCTCATATCTTAATAATGTTAAGTTTTTATTTCCAAACATTTTACTGCACGAATAATATTCTCATTAACTTATTAGTCATTTTTATAATTTTTGATGAATTTTGTGTATTTAAATTCTCGCTCAATACAAGTCTATTTCCGGCCCAAATCATTAACCCAATACCCTCACAGCCCAAACCAAGCATCCCTTTGAGCCTACCCAGTCGGACCCTTTCAAATAACCCGCCTCGCTTCCCCTTTGATCATGGCTGTTGATCTCAAATGACCAACGACCCATAATAAACCTACCCATCTCTTTATATCCCCTCACCCAAAAACCCTAGGCCATTTCTACCCGCCCACTGCCCCTAAATCTCTAAAACCTTCCTTTTTTTCTCTGAGGAACCCTAGTCGCCTACCTTATCAATCCCTCTCCTAATCCCGTTAACAATGGGATTCACCCATTATTTTCTTACCATATATGTGTTCCTTCACTATTGGTTGCTCCTTTGTGGTATCACATAGGTACTTGCTTGGTTTTGGAAAGTATTCTATCCAAAACAGACCAACAAAACTCGATTCTAGCAATTTTGATGATGATTTCGTCTATATACACTCAACGAGGAACGATTTTGCATTTATGGTTTGATTTATAGTTGGCTTGACCCAACTAGGGTTTGAATTTTGATTTCTCCTTTACCAGTATTATTATTGATTGCATGTGCTATTTTCTTTTCTTATTAGTACTTGATTGATTGTTTTCCATTTTTGTTTGTTCAATTTGTACCACTATATAACCCCTCCCCAATTTCCTCTTTTGAAAGACCTCATTACTGATATTACTCTCACTGTTCTTCTCCTTTACTCATTCACTTACTCTGTTACACTCGAATATTTTCTGAAACTGTTAAATTCTTGGCCGGCTAAAATCCAAGGCCATAATACCATTAAACGACCTCCTCTGGTGCAAGCACTGCCCGAAGCCCTTCTCGAGGCTCATGTGAACTCTGAAGCACTCGGGATTTGGTGTTCCACTGTCTTCCTTCAATTGCTGCTACAGAATCACTACTGAAATTCTATGTTCCTCACTCTTTTTACCATTTAAATTTTCATCTGGTTAGTGTTCTCTACCTTTACAATTCAACTTACTTCCCTCTTGTATGATGGAGCCTATGTGAATTGTGTGTGCCACTATTGTTTGACTCAGTTTCCTTGTTGTTTATGAATTCTTAATGTTGTATGATTATCACATGTTCAACCGACTGTCATTCTCAATGATGTTTCTTCTACAATTTTGTGTGTTCTGATATTACCTAAGTCCAAAGCTTCTAGATGGGTAGCTTGTTCTTTTCTAGATGCAGTAAAGTTCTGGCCCTCTTAGATGTTAATTGAACTTCTATGATCCTTATACTGTGATACTTTTGTTTTCAATCTTGTTCGCCTTAATGTCTTTTTGCAGTTTTAGTGCCCCAATTCTATTTATATTCTAATCTTAGAATCATGAGTAGTTAACTAAGGTTATTCCTGCTCTTTGTATGTTTGCGTGGTTTGAATGTTAAACCTGATCAAAGCCTGGTATGAGTGTATCTTCATACTCTGCTTTTTATTCTTGTGTTAAAACTTACTAGTAATTCATATTTTCTCAAAAAATATTCCAAATTATTCTTCCCTCTTCATGCTAAGTCACTCATATATACAACAATCTACCTAGTCACTTTCGTAAAAATGCTGATGCATATGTGAATCTTGAACCTTTCAGACTGCATATTTTTATGCTACTTGCAAGCCTCAATAAATTACTATAGTTGGATGGCTTACTACCAGTTTGGTTTCCACAACATTCTTCTATAGGCCATGCTCGCTAGTGCTAGTTTTCTCAGCTTCATGCCTATAGTTTTCCTTGGTATGCATAATGGAACTTGTTATAGACTTGCATTCTTAGAAGTAGATACCTGCCTGCTAATTAGTTGATGTGCAAAGTTTTCAATATTGTTGACCTTTAGTTTCTTAATAGGTTTTCTTATAAATACTTTCTTCTTGTCACAAACAGAGTTACAAATCTTAGTTATGTTTTTCCCCACATGGTTATGTTAAGATTTTCTTGTGTAGTTCACTGTTGGTCCTTGTCTCTCGAGTATATCATTTCTACTTGTTAACCTTCTAGAAGTTAATTCATGACCCTGCTTGCTTTGAACACTCATACTTAACTCCTTTGTTTTGTAGATTCTAGTATGCTAGATTTCTACAATCAAATCATGTGTATCCCAAGAAACATATTGTTTGAAACTTGTTTGCTTATCTGAAAACCCCTGTATATGCCTGATCTATGTATTCTTCATACTCTCTACATCTTATGTGTGCTTATGTGATGTTCAAGTGCCTGACCTATCCCTGGGACGTTTAGAATTCTTTCTTTGTTAGTTATGGTATTAGGGTTCAAATGAGCATATGCTCCACCTTAGAATTTTAGTTATCTTAAATGATTTGGGGTTTGCATGAGTTGCTATTCGCGCTTTAATTATCTATAACTGGTAATGGATGGGCAAGAGAATTGTTTTGTTGTTGGACCTGGACTGCTGAATGTGGTTCTTGGTACTTTGGTTTTGAGCACACTATCTTCGCTTGGGATATGGGCCTGCTTGAAGTTTAAATCCATTTGAAGGCCCAGATGCATCACTGGGTTGTTTTTACATTTATGATTAGGCATGTATTTATACCATTTGGGTTGTAATAATTTGTATAACAAATGATGGGGAATTAATAAAAAAAAAGGGTCCGGGGTATTCTAATACTTGCATAAAAGGGTAGAAAACATACCTGTAGGGTCTATGTGTTCTATTTGCTATTATGTCTAGCATGCCCTGTTTGTTGCACACTGATAAGAACCATGCCTATAGGAATCACACACACACTTCACTTAACTTGTCAAATATGCTAAATTTGTTTCCATGTCTACTATTCAACGCTTCTAGATAGCACGCTATATGATACAATAACACATGTTTTGCTAATGTCCACATAGATATCATGTCTATAGGGTTTCAATCAATTAATCAATCAACTACTTCTATTGATCTTAACACGTTGCTCCTTTAGACATCATGACTATAAGATTTTAATCAATTAATCGACTACTTCCGTTATTTTCATTGCACTTCTCCGCCTAGATGACATGCATATAGGGATGAAGTATTATAAAATCAAGTTCAATTATCAATCCTGTATATGGGATATTATCACTCGCGCGGAAGGTGTCCATGAAATCAAACGTCGTTAAGTATGAGTTTCCAACAGTTTTACTACCGCATTACATAAACAATTTAGAGATCATGCCTATAGGAACATTTAACACCTTTAATCTGCAAGTTTGTTAGTTTAAAGCTGCAATGCTGCTTATACAAAGCTGGAAATAAGAATCACATAGGAAATATGCCTATAGGACTTAATGACTCTAACGCATTTTGAATGTGCGCTAGTTTTATCATTTTGAGTATTCTAAGAAGAGTCTAGAACCACCCAAATAGAGGTCCAAAGCCTCTAGGGCCATAGCCCATAGGTATGGGATGGGTAATGCACGCATAGGGTACGGCCTAGAATTGAATTAGATCACCTTCAGGTAAACAACTTCAACATAGTAATCGGGTAGCAGGAGATGATATACTGTGCCCGCTGAATAACATGAGCAACCCCAACCTTAAGGGAGTTGCGAATATTATTTATGTTGCACAGGGTGATCCTTTAGGCTAATAAACTTAGGACCCCCCCCTCCCCTCTTTCCATACTTGTTCAGCATAGTTGTATCCTTGTAGTCATTAAGATTTGTGTTGGTTCTCACATGTTCTAATAAGACTTTTTGATTTCTAAATTTCCCTTTATTTATTTGATCACCTAACCTAATTACGCAATCCACATAATTTTAAGTTCGGTCGGGACCCACAGTTGTTGACCTCGAATAGTGCCTAACACCTTTTCTTTGAGGTAACTTGAGCCCTTACCCGATATTTGGTGACATAGACTAGTGAAACAGAGTTATTTGAAAATATGTGCTCTAACGCACCCCAAAATCGTTAGGTGATGACTCTTCTCTTTTAATACCAACTTAAAAGAGTTGTCACACCTCAAACCCCGGTTTCGCGAGAAAATGGGGCACGACAAGTACAACTTGTTGCTGTTCTTCGACTGTCAATTTGGTAGCATCAGAATCATTGGGGGATATGAAAGACCTGGGGACTTCGTAGTCATCGTCCGCTTCTAATCCTTGCTTCTCCGGTTCTGTCGAGGTCGGTATCGGTAATTGCTATTTGGTCTCGTCTTTTTCCAGCAGGTTCAGACCCTCCGATGTCGAAAGTGCGGATACCAGGATCACTTCGTCGACCACGATCATTTTCTTAGTGGCCGATTTATCTCTGTAAACTATTTTGATTCCTCCAAGCGTTAGGAATTTCAGCACCTGGTACAGTGTTGAGGGTATTGCCATCATGTTGTGAATCCATGGTCTCCCGAACAAAGCATCATACCTCATGTCCCCTTCAATCATGCAGAACTTCATTTCCTCAATGGTCCCGATGGTATTTACCGGCAATGTTATCCCCCCTTTAATGGTCTTCTCATGCCATGTTTAATCCGTTTAGAACCTTGACTGCGGGCACGATCTAGTTTTGCGAACCTTGTTGTTCTAGGACCCTCGATCTAATGATATTGGCCGAGCTACCTGGATCAATCAATACACGCTTAACTCGAGATTTATTTATGAGTACAGATATTACCACTATATCATTATGGGATTGCACGATCCCTTCAGCATCCTCGTCGTTGAAACACAAGGTTCCCTCCAATATATAATCCCGAATCTGTTTTTCCCTTGTAATCGATAATTTGGTGCATTTCAGCATCACGCCCTAGGGGATGTCGACCCCACTGATGATCATGTTAATGATGTGCTGAGGTTCCTCCTGCTCGATCTGCTTATTAGAATCTCTATTCCTGAAATGCTTCTTGGCTCGATCGCTCAGGAAGTCTCGGAGATGTTCGTCGTTGAATAGCTGGGCTACTTCCGCTCTTAATTGTTGGCAATCCTCTGTTCTGTGGCCGTGAGTGCCATGATATCTGCACATTAGGTTAGGATCCTTTGGGCTAGATCAGACTGTAGAGGTCGCGGTCATTTGGTATCTTTGATGCGTTCGATGGCAGATACGATAGTGGTGATGTCGATGTTAAAGTCGTACTCTGATAATCTTGGTGCTTCCTTAGGCCCGATGGGCCTGTCGAAATTTTTTTTTCTCATGAGTCCCCGGTTGTTTTGACCTTGACCACTCCTCCTTTCACTTTTCATAGGGTTTCGCCCAAACCTGCTACTTCTCCGGTCTCCATTGTACGGTTGACACCGATCCCTGTTTGATATTGGTTCCCGGTCCACGTCTCTCTCGACTCTATCTAAGGCTCTAATGGGATAGACGGACCTAGAAGGGGCCCCAAGATGGTCATCTTCGACCCTGATTTTTGATTGATACCGGTTATGCACTTCGGCCCAGGTAACAACCAGATTTTCTATCAGGTTTTGTTTCAACTGCTGCGAAGCCAACGAGCTTCAAGCATTAAGTCCTTGGGTGAAAGCCTGAACGACCCAATCATCAACGACCGAAGGCAGGTCCATCTGTTCCATTTGAAATCGGTACACAAATTCTCTGAGTATCTCATTATCCCTCGGTTTTACTTTAAAAATGCTTAACTTCTTGCTCTCGACCTTGATAGCCCCAACGTGTGCTTTTACAAAGGAATCTGCAAGTCTGCAAAATGAGTCAATAGATTTAGGAGGTAGGTTATAATACCATATTATAGCTCCCTTTGACAAAGTTTCCCTGAATTTCTTTAGCAAGACATACTCAATCTCATCATCCTCTAAGTCGTTCCCTTTGGTGGCACATGTATAGGAGGTCACATGCTCATTTGGGTCGGTCGCTCCGTTGTACTTAGGAATCTCGGGCATGTGAAGCTTCTTAGGGATCGGCTTCGGGGCCGCGCTCGGAGGAAAATATTTTTGAACAAACTTCTTGGAATCCGAGCCTTTTAATATCGGCGGTGATCCTGGAATTTAGTCGATCCTGGAATTGTAGGTTTCCACCTTTTGGTCATTGGCTTCGATTTTCTTCTCTCCTGATTCTACCCGTTTTGTCAGCTCCTCGAGCATCTTTATGATCTCGGGGTTAGTACCCGATTCATTTTCATTCGGCCTCTCTGTGACCGCTTCATTTCTGTAGGTGACTTCTCGGGATGGCTCGGGCTAAATTCTGCTCAGCGCGCACCTTTGGTTCTACAACTGGGCTATCGCTGCCTGTTGAGCCTGTAACATTACGAAGATCACCCATAAATTGTCCCTGTCCCCTACAATGTCTTGTGTATTTTGGGTTGTCGATCGGGCTCCACCGCAGACGCTATTCTCGGGATCGGTAGGCAGATTCGCATTGATGGCCACATGCGAATTAGCGTCAATAGGGTCCGCGACTGGAATTCTGATGGGGCCAACCGGTGGTACCTCGCCATTGGATATTATATCATTACGTCGTGATGACTGGACTCAATGTCCACATTTAGAAGGGCTGATTGGGAGTTTGACATTTTGAATTTAGGCCTAAAATTAGAGACATTTCAAAGAACAAGTGTAAAATAGGGTGTGTTATAGAAGTTTGTATCAAATAGCAACTATTATCCTTAGCCCCACGGTAGGCGCCAAACTGTTTACCCTCAAAATCGGATTACAATTGCATTTGTAAGTGATTTTAAGGATACACGAATTAGTTTGATACAAAGCGATAAATAAAGTCAAATTGAATAATCAAAAATAAAGTAGATTCAAACCACACGAGGAAGATAGTTCAAGCCCTAATAAAATATTTGCCCTCGATCTAGGCTCGCTATAGTCAGCATTGACGAACAAAAGCAAGAGAGCTAATAATAGAAAAAATAATAATATATTGCCTTGTAATGCGTGTTGCAATGTCTTTGATGAATTATCAGACCCCCTTTATATAGTAGGAGAATTCTACTCTAGGCACAACTCTATAAAAGGTAAAAATCATCTGATTAACTGATTGTCGGTTCTTTACCGATGCGTGCCGAGATCCCCGCTGTGATATCCGGCCGGTCCCGGATATTACGGCCTTCCGTTGGCTGTGCTCGATTGCCTGACAATGTTCTTTGAAGTCATTCAAGGATAAGACCGATTCCAAACCATGTCCTCGATATTCTCGAGGGCAGGCATCATGCCCCCGGATTCTAACTTGATGAGACGTTTGCCTCTATTTTGGTCCCATGTCATTATGTATCGGGCTTGACTTATTTTGTTGGAGTCGGGGTGTACTACGAGCCCGATTTCACCCGTATACAAGAATCACTATGATTTTGGAGTTATCCATACACATGTAGGAAAAACAAAATGAAATTCCACTTGCCTATTAAATAAAAGAGATTTTTACTTTATTCCAACGAACTAATTTTTTATTCACTAATATGACTAATCTAAACTAAGTTCAAATAAGTATAACACGATATAAATAAATAAATAAATAAATAAAAGCAAAGGAGGTGTGTTCGTTACTTATTTATCATGTGTAACCATTTAAATACATTTATGCAGATATCAAATCTTGGTGACATTAAAAGAAAAAGAAAAAAAAAAGTCAAGACTTTGAATGGAGAACACTCTTCCAAGACAGAATACAATTCCCCCCTTGAAATGACGAAAAGTGAAAAAGTGAATCTGAAAATGCCCAAACTATAATTAAAATTTCAGAGACGATTTGCCGAATAAGAATAATGGAAAGGTGATCCTAGGAATTTCTTAGAATGATTTACCCTTCGAATCAGCAGTTATATTCTTACTTAATATACAAAAGTGGGCCGATAAACTAAATAAAAGTTGCAATACGAAGAGTTCAAGTGATTCCTTATACCAATAGTGTAATAAACGACAAAATTATTTCCTCATTTAATTTAGTAAAAGAAAAGCTTTCACACTCTTAAAATAAAGTAGTCGTCATTAGAGCTGAATGACTTATTAAAGAATCGATGTAAACATTTGATATATTGTAACATGTCATGTCCTAAAGAGTAAACAATAGAATGCAAAAAAGAACATTTATTCAGCAAAATTTTAAGGTAGAAAAAACCGAGAAAGAAGATTTTGACGGAAGTTTCAGCATATTAGAGAAGTGGAATCCG
This sequence comes from Nicotiana paniculata, assembly GCA_005239505.1. NCBI lineage: Eukaryota > Viridiplantae > Streptophyta > Magnoliopsida > Solanales > Solanaceae > Nicotiana > Nicotiana paniculata. Next base: position 88,167 of record ML354028.1, on the reverse strand, counting down.
GAATTAAGAACATTGATGGTAGTCCTCTGTTTTAATTTATATGATATTATTACTACTATTTAGAGAGTTAACAAAATAATTCTTTGGCTGTGATTTTACTTTATACATTGATGTAATTTTAAAATTTTAAGAATCTATGTCCGAATTTTACATAAATAAATCAAATAATAATTTGATACTCAGTAGTTTAAATCTTGGACTAAAAATGAAAGAAAGGAGTATCACAAACATTAATTTATAAATTAAAAAACTAAATTATTTATAGCAAATATAGGGGCGAGCAATGCGGCGAACTGGCATGTACGTTCTATAGACTATAGTATTCAAAACCTTTACTTTTCCACCTAAGTTCATAATTTCGGTTTCCATTCATGAAGTTCCTTTTTCCATCTTTCCTTTTATTTTTTTATCTCAATTTTTGGTACATTTCATATGATGATACTGTACTATATATTTATTTGATACAGGCCTGATCCAGTTGTATCAACTAGAGAATAAAGTAATTTCGTCTGAGATCTAATATCATGGCATTTCTCGAATCCTCTTTCGAATATATATATATATATATATATATATATATATATATATATATATACAAAAAGAATTTAAAGTCACTCAATTGTGATTTAACGATTTGTTTTATAACATAATATATAACAACATCTAGGATGCCTCTTAAAGAGAGAGAATGAGTGACCTCTCACTAGAACAACAATCAGGAAACTAAAATCCAATTCCACCAAAACCCCTGGTATAATCAAACTATAAACCCCTAATACACTATCCTACAAGGATAAACTACTTCAAGATGAATTCTTCTTTAACACCACACAAACAGAGGATGAACACTCAACAATTCCAATGGACATTCAATCATTAGAATTGGAAGTCATGGAACCAGTGGAGTTGTCCCACAAAATAAACCAAATAATCCTAACGGATGATGATAGGAAACGCATGTACAATCCTTGAAAATATTCCGTCATCATAAAATTCATGAGCAAGCGTCTAGTGCATCACTATCTTAAAAAGAAAATTCAAGACTTGTGGAAAACAAATGAAAATTTTTCACTAATTGATCTCTGAGAAGATTACTATACGGTTAAGTTGGCTAAGGAGGAAAACATGACCAATATACTATAAAATGGACCTTGGTTCATCAATAATTTTTTCCTATCAGTACAAAAACGGGTGCCCAAGTTTGTATCGAAGCACAACAAAGCTACACTACAATATGGGTACGATTGCCACAACTTCCCACGGTATTTTACGATGAAATTATTCTAACAAAAACTGGGAATTGCATTAGCAAATTACTCAAAATGGATGCATGTACATCAACCACATTATGGGGACGATATGCAAGGCTTTTTGTGGAATTACCATTGGAGCAACCAGTTCAAAATTTCATAATGATTGGCCACCATAAGCCCTATCCTATACGAAGGAGCTGATATCCTATGCAAATCATGCGGCAGGTTGGGACATACATGCCAAAGATGCTCCTTCTCTACTCAACTAATCAAGCAAAAGGATCAACCAATATTGGAGACACCACAACACATGCAAGCAACTGCCTAGGAGTGGCTGATGGTTTCCTTTCAAAAAAAAAAAAGCAAATCTAAAGCAACTAACCAGTCCAAAGATATGGCTAGCCCATCAATAGCCCCAGGTATTAATGCCCGCATCTATGATGCTTCATTTGGTAAGTATCTTAACATGCAGCCTTTAAATTATGTCAATAAACAACTTCTTTCTTGCAGTAGTAAATCAATTTCCAGTCGAAAACATTGATGACTAAGTCTAAATTGTTCAAAATCAAAGTAAAAATCCATCCCCCGGAGGAGATAGTGGTTTTGTTAATCCACTAGGAAAGCACGAGGTTTTGGAAAAGAATAAAAAAAAAATATAAACTCCAACAATTTGCATGATAAAAAGGCACTACACGTTATAAGTGTCCATAACGTGGCACACTCTACTTGCCATGATGATTGCCTAAATCCCGTGCTTAAGAAAATTAATTTGGAAGAAAATCCCACACAAACCAACGGGCATAGCAAGAGAACAACAGTTACTCTATCAATAATACTTGCCCTACTAATAAAGACTTAACTACTAATAACCTACATTCAAAATTCCTCCCTTCCACCAAATCCACAATCCAACACATGGAAGACAATAGGAGCCAAGTGGCGGAGGCCATATCCATGCAAGATTTGGATAAATCCCTCATGCTACCTCCATCAAATCCCATGCAAATAGATACAATCATTACAAACCTTCCCAATCTCATATACGACAGCCCACATATAATACAAGAACACCTCCAAAATGCCAAGAACTCCACTAACATTAAGAAGAAGGTACCAACTCATCCAATTATACCACCTCTCTCGACAACAAACCATGAATAACCTCCCACCCCTATCTCCCCATCTTCCCTCTAATCCTGTGATCTATGCCCAACCTCCGAATCCACCAATCCATGTACCAAAATCATAGGTGGAACTAGTCCTTCAAGGACATGCAGTGTCCTTCAATATGGTGATCAATGGACATGAGTACATATTGATAATCCAAAACACCCATTATCTTTCAAAACTAATATCCGAGGGAATGACCCTTGTCGTGGACAATTACATCAATCAAATGTGGATGAACAACATTCTACAGCCACTGGAACCCTCGATGAACCAAAACCTAGTGAATACCATGCAACACATGTGGAACATACCAAGCAACTCCAACCAACAAATTCCATAAAATCCACCTCTAAATCTTCCTTTCTTTGCTCTGGAGGATCTAATGCTATTGAATCCAATCTTCGCTCAATGGACTGCACAACACATGCAAAACCAACAACTAGATCCACAACTAGATCCAATGGACGACCTAGCTCAAACCCCAAACATGCAAAATCAGGAAGGGCTCCAGGAGGAAGGAGAGGAGGAAGACACCTTGTCACACTTGGGGGAACCGTCAATAGTATTTTCAAGCCTAGGCGAGGTAAAAATACTCATATTCAAGGAGATGCTAGACAGGAAGTCTATCTTCAGCTGCCCAGTGACACTTTACAAGCACTCACTAGACATAAGACCTCCACAGGATCCTACAGTGGGGAAAAATGTAGTGATACTAGTTCCATCCCTCAGGATGAATTACAACACCAACCCAATCAATAACCACTCCATGAATCAACCAAACAACTTTATAATTTGGAATGTTAGAAGAGCTAACAATGCCAACTTTAGGAGGCACTTTAGATAGCTTATGGACGCCCACATGTCATGTCTAGTTGCTTTGTTGGAGACCAAAATGGCAAGTCATACTTCTATCCTAGAGGAATTTAACTTTCCTGAGTTGATTGAGGTTCCTGCAGCTAAGCAAGATGGTGGTTTAGTTATTTTATGGAATCATGACATGGTGACCGTCAACAACTTCACTAGGAACGGGAAGGAAATTAAATACATGCAATGATTGAGGTAAAACCTAAAAAATTCTCTTGGTTATTTAGTGCAATTTATGCTAGCAATGACATAACTGTCACGACCCAATTTCCAATTTAGGTCGTGATGGCGTCCAACACCGAGCTTAGGCAAGCCAACATTAATCAACTAATGGGTTTTATTTATGTTACCAAAAAAATTTCAACATTTACTTAGCTTAATTTAAAGCATTCGATAATAACAAATAGTTTAGGCAATTAAATCTGAAAAGACCAAATGAAGTCATAATTAAGTAATTACATCCCAAAAGAATAGTCTACTAATGTGTATGCCAGGAACTAGTGTCATAAGTATGTGGGCATCTAGTAGAATATACAAAAGAATATATATCTATCCTACTGCTTGAAATAGAATAGACAGCCAAACACAAAAAAAAAGAGACTCCAACACGTTGCTGAACGACATAAGAAGGGAGCGGCTCACCGCACGCGCACCCGACGTTCCCAGCAACGTCGCCAAAAACATGTTGGTCCCAAACGCACACGCAAGTATACGTGGTCAACAAGTAATATAGGATTGTAAGTCCAGATATCGTACCCACAGAGACTTGTGATTAACTATCAACTAAATTAAACCCAAACAATTAATCTATTCAAGCGAACACTAAAGTATGAATATTTAACTAAAATTAATCTAGAATAGTAAACTATGAAATTAACGAAATAATTGGCAAGATTTTAGACACGAATGCAATAAGAGCCGATATTCTAGAGCTATGGGTTAGCAAACAATCCTGTTGAGCTTTCCACTTAAATTGTCTAATTAATTTAACTGGTTTATTGATTGACGAGGTTAATATTTCTCGTAGCCTTCTCCCGAAGTACAACTCGCCTATTCAAGCTAACCTAACGCCTATATTCCTATGAAATTAGNAATAAATAAACCAATATGATAAAATAATAAGAACAATTCAAGCTTCAAACTACAACGTTCATGTAGCACCCAAAACTCTAGAACTAATAAACTATGAAATTAAAGGAAGAAAAGAGAAAAAAAACTAGGTAGAAGCCTCGTTTGAGCGTGGTGTGTGCTCCTCCATGTCCAAAATCCCTCACGTCAATCTCCCCTCAAAATTGTATTTTTGGGTCTATTTATATGTTTGGGACAAACCTTAAACGTGTAGGATACTTCTAGTCAAATCGGGAAACACTTAAAACCTTCAAAACTCGGATTGGACCAGACCAGGGACCCCAGGCATTAAGCCCCAAACACCCAGCTATAGCCAGGCCAGGCATGGCGTTAGGGCTCTAACGCCCAGCTATAGCAAGGTATGACCAGGCTTTATGGCTCAAACGCCCAGCTATAGCTCGGGTCACTCCTTTTCGACTCTTGAGCGTATTTTTGACGTTTATGCATCCATTTAGCTCGGCTTCCATCTCCAATTCACCGACACATGAAATAGACTCCATTATGCACATTTGACGTGTATTTTTATCATTAACGCACATAAAATGTAAGGTACATAATGCTTTAAACCATGAATTCTAGCCACGCATCAACACCCCACACTAACACATTTCATTATCAAGGAGTATTTTACTTTTCAATCACACACCTTACCCCTTAACTATGATCGATACTGGCAATCAAATATGAACATACAAATTTCACATTCTTTCCCTTCTTTAAACATGCCCAAGTATAACAATTTAATCAATAATACCAATAACCTAATTGCAAACACCCAACCTTAATAGTCAACTACTAAGCCTTCTCAATTCACGCACCTACCCAACAAGAAAGTTACAACATTACCAATTGTTCATGAGATCATGCGCCCTCACCAACAACAAAAGAGTGAATATAACTAGTCCACATATTAAAATATGCTTTTGAACATAATTTAAGGATATCACACAATTGAACAAATTCACCCACTCTCACAAAAAATTCATATGCATCCCGTGGTCATACCATAAGCTTGCCCGTAATGTAGATCTCCACTAATTCAAGTTAGCCAAACCTAGGATCAGTTAGGACTTTTAAGGTTGTAATGTAGGCTAAGGGACGGCTAGAATATATTTAGGAATAGTGACTAACCCTCCTAAGCACTTTAATACACTACCTTCACAAATCAACACATATTCTTCTCAACCAATTCCCTTTCCACAATTCATATTCAACATAGCCCCTTTTTTTTAACTAAGCACTTCTATATTTTCACTAGCACAAATTAATAAAAACTTGGAGGTGTGTATCTTTTTGTACATACTTTTACTATCATTTTTTTTCTTTCCTACACACACTCCATACATGAAGATTCAATGACTAGTGACTTTTGAATAATTTTTGTGCACCAACGGGCCCTTACATGGCTCCACGCAAAAATTAATCCCCATTATCCCACCTTACTTATTTTAGCGACTAAGTGCCTTAGGAGGAAAAGGTGCAAAAATCTCAATTTAAGAACAAAATAGGGGTACGTCTTGTAATGTGGGTACCAAAGAAAAGGTCAAATGGCTCAAAGGAGCTAGCAATGGAAATTTTTAATTCTTATGTGACAAGCACAACCATGATCAAGCAAGAAAATTGCCTACGTCATCCCCTAGACTAGCATAACCTACAATTTCGCTTTGATTAACACACAGGGCAAGTTCTAGACTACAGATGATAGCATAGAAAATCACTAAACCTCACTCACACATTGCACATCACTCAATCAGAACGGTTTTATTTAACTCTCAAGTCAAGCAAGCACACTAAATTGAGAGAATTAAGCAGTATTACACTATATAGCATACAAGTCAAACAACTGAGCTAAGACATCACAAAATAGGCTATTTATTTTTCTCAGGCATCACATGTCAAACCAAATATAAGGGAAAGCAGAATGTATGTCATAACCTGAATTGCCGGCATCAAACATGTCAATAGGTATCTCTAAGTTACTCAGTTTCTTCCTAACTATTCTAAAAAAATTAATTTTAAAGTACCCGGTTCAAGTTACACCCTTAGAAAAGAACCGGTGCCCAAAGAAAAACCAAGGGATACTACCTAACTACTCAAAATAAAATAAAAAATCTTTTTTGTGTTTTTAAATCGGACTTTATCCCTCAAGAAAATTGTCCAACAGATCCATCATTGGGAAAAATCCGAGATTTTTCTAAAAAATAATAATTTTATGCAATTACACCTCAGAAAGTAGTTTCCCCACCCCACACTTATGTTATGCATAGTCTTCGATGCCTGATAACCAAGAAAACATTAAAACAAGGGTGAGAAATACTCCCTGAGACCCTCTCGGGCATAGCCCGGACATGACTCTCAATCTTTAGAGTCGGGATGACCCCACACTTAAGCTCAAACATGCCCCTCAGCTTCAATTTTTGGGTACTCATACTTCCCCTATTCTGCAAAATAAAAACAACACAAACTGACCCTAAAAAAATTAAAATAATGAAAAGATATACAGGCTGGTTGCCTCCCAACAAGCACCTTATTTTTAGTCGTGGCACGACTCTGCTGCTTCACCACTTTTCCTTCCACTTTGAAGGATATGAATTGCGTCCCCAATTTTGCATCAATTTTTCTGTCACGTTCATGGGGTGGTGGTATAAAAATGAAGGAACCAAACAGTAGGTATCGCATCTTGCACTTCTTGGCCCTTAGGTGAGGGATGTCATTTTGTCTTCTTGGCATCACAAATTTCAGAATATAAACACTTTGTTCCTCATCCATTGACTCCTCTATATGCTGGACTGGATCAATTCCCACGTCACCAACCAAACACAATGTTGAAATGTGTTTAGAATGAGGTCCAATACACTCCAATTCAAAAACTGCATTATTATTGACATCCTCTATTTTATACTCTTCCTCAACCTTGACATCATTAATAATTTGGTCGAATATTTGGATTTCCTCTTTCCGCTCCACAAGCTGGCCAGTATCCACAAATATTGATGGTAGGGCATCAGACACCTCAACCTTTTTATTCAATTGAGCCTGCAGGTCATGGATATCTGAGCCAAATTGGTCTATCTCTTGCCTGAGCTCAGTTCTTCCTTCTATCAGTTGCTCTGTCATATTTGAAAGACCATCACGAAGAAACTCATGAGATTTTATTAGTTGAGCTTGTTCCTCTAGACAAGATTGGCTCATTATATCTTCTTCTTCAAAATTATCTTCTGGTGGGAACTCGCTCTCTTCGTCGAGTTGAGGTTCTTCTTGGAAATTGGCCATTAATTCATCCATTCTAGCCTGGAGTCTTTTGATAGCTAAGGCGTCAAGAACTTGTTGCTCGGCGATCATGTTCTATTTCTCCACTGCTTGTCTCATCAAGTCCATAATACGAGCCAAACTTTCCATATCCTCCACTTCCTTGATCCTATTAAACTAATTAACATTATTAGATACATTACAATTAAAGCTCTGAGAAGGATAATAAGAATTAGGACAACCATCCCAATGGCCACCTTGACAACAACACACATTACAAAAATTCCACACATTAGATTGAGATGGACAATATTGCCATATGTGTAGTCCTCCACAATATGGACAAGGATCGTCATAATAAGAATAACCACTATTCGACCAATCATCATTCCAAGATGCCATGTCAAGAAAGATCGTAATATATTAAATTAAGATATAAATAAAAAAATAAAAAAAATAAAAACTTAAATAGACAAAAGTAAAAATTCAATCAGTAGAATAGTTAATTTCTAAGTCCCCAGCAACGGCGCTAAAAACTTGTTGGTCCCAAACGCACACGCAAGTATACGTGGTCAACCAATAATATAGGATTGTAAGACCAGATATCGTACCCACAGAGACTTGTGATTAACTATCAACTAAATTAAACCCAAACAATTAATCTATTCAAGCAAACACTAAAGTATGAATATTTAACTAAAATTAATCTAGAATAGTAAACTACGAAATTAACGAAATAATTGGCGAGATTTTAGATACGAATTCAATGAGATCCGATATTCTAGAGCTATGGGTTAGCTAACAATCCTGTTGAGTTTTCCACTTAAATCGTCTAATTAATTTATCTGGTTTATTGATTGACGAGGTTAATATTGCTCGTAGCCTTCTCCCGAAGTACAACTCGCCTATTCAAGCTAACCTAGCGCCTATATTCCTATGAAATTAGGATTAACAAGAATGAATTAATAATTCCCAAATAATAACCAAGCTAGGCGATTAGGTATATTCCTATCCTAACCGCAAATCCGCTCCCCTGAAGGGTTAAGATCTTGCTCTACCCAATCTTATATGCAATCTAGAATTCCTTCTCCCGAGTTCAATCCTAGATTCATAGATAGTATTCAATTGGTGATCAGGCAATCAAATAATTAAGTGCAAGATTGAATAAATAAACCAATATGATAAAATAATAAGAACAATTCAAGGTTCAAACTACAATGTTCATGTAGCACCCAAAACTCTAGAACTAATAAATTATGAAATTAAAAGAAGAAAAGAGAAGAAAAACTAGGTAGAAGCCTCCTTCGAACGTGGTGTGTGTTCCTCCACGTCCAAAATCTCTCACGTTAATCTCCCATCAAAGTTGTGTTTTGGGTCTATTTATATGTTTGGGACAAACCCTAAACGTGTAGGATACTTCTAGTCAAACCGGAAAACAGTTAAAACTTTCAAAACTTGGATTGGACCAGACCAGGGACCCCAGGCGTTAAGCCGCAAACGCCCAGCTATAGCCAGGCCTGGCGTTAGGGCTCTAACGCCCAACTATAGCCAAGTATGACCAGGCTTTATGGATCAAATGCCCAGCTATAGCCCGGGTCACTCCTTTTCGACTCTTGAGCGTATTTTTGACGTTTATGCATCCATTTAGCTCGGCTTCCATCTCCAATTCACCTACACATGAAATAGACTCCATTATGCACATATGACGTGTATTTTTATCATTAACGCACATAAAATAAAAGGTACATAATTCTTTAAACCATGAATTCTAGAAACGCAACAACGATCCAATCTATTCACTGCCGAGGCGTTCGTCCCGATCCACAAATAACAACTTATTTTCAAGAACACACAAATTTCCCACTTATAGTCAAGTATTTCAACAACCCGTCAAGTACTTGGGTCAATCCTCACACAATCCTTTTTATAAATCTCTAACATGATTCACGTAATTACTTTGGCAAACAAGGGCACAACATTTCAAATATAACATGAAATGAGTCCTAAACTACACGGACAATAACATACTAGTAGCTACGTACGGACTCTCGTCACTTCGTACATACGTACCCCCCACAAATAGGAGCAAACATGTATTTAATTCACCTATGGGGTTAGTTCCCTCTTACAAGGTTAGAAAGGAGAGTTACCTCGTATCGAGCCTACTTCCAAATTCAAGAGCGCGCTCAAACCTCCAAATTTTACGCCCAACAACTCGAAACTAGCCAAACATTACATAAACTAATCAATCTATACTCAAAAGTTCATAATTCCACCATTTAAGTGATTACCCAAACTAATTTGCAAGATTCCTAAAATTCGCCCTCGAGCCCACATGCCCGGATTCCAGAAATTTTTGAAGAAACCCGTTACCCATAACCTTAGGATCAAGAATATGTGATTTTTACTAGATTCCATAAAAAATTTCGTGGTAAAACTCCATTTTTATCAGAACCCTAGGTTTTACTCTAAGCCCACACTTTTTACTAATTTTTGCATGTTAATCTACCCATAATATATGTATTTAACTCATGTTGTATAGGAATTACTTACCTCAAAGTGCTAGGTGAAAGCATTCTTCCACGAGCTCTAAAAAATCGCCTAAGTGTAGAAGTGAAATGAAATAAATGGCCTAAGTCCCGTTTTTAAAATTTGTGTACAGGCCTCTGATGTCGCATTTGCAACACCAGGTTCGCAAATGCGACAAAATCCTCACAAATGTGAAGCCTGGGCCTGGGA